>CM076573.1:266902366-267050022 GCA_034641835.2 Pinus albicaulis
ATTTGGCCCAAGTATTCTTCATCTCCTACAGTGTAGTCCCTTGTAGGGACTGCGTCATTTTTCATAGAGCTTGTTTCGGGAAATAACTCCCTAAAGGTCGTTGGGTCAAAACCTCCACAGATCAGGGCATGATATTCAAGAAGGACTCACACAACCACACTTGTACACTGAAAACTAGATAACATCGATTTTAGAACTCACCCGTAGATCCTACGTTTGATGCAGATCCCACGGGGTCCAAACCCCCAGCAACCCTTCTTCCTCCTTAACCTGAAAACCAAGAAGAAACGTGCACAAAAATCTAGTTGTACAGCATATATATATCCTAAATGTCAGTGAAATCCATGTGAAACATCATAAAAACAATAATAAATGCTTAATTAATAATATTTTCACATATGCAAGCAGATATTAACACGTGAATTCGGGAATAAGATGGTTCTTCTTCATTACGAACAGCATGTACAATGATAGAAAGGTGGAGAGATCACCTGAATCCTTCCACGATCTTTGAACATACCGTCGTCCAGATCCGTCCCGCCCTTGCCTCGCTAAGATAATTTCAAGACTTGTGCACACGAGATGACATATAATCAAATGAACATCTCCAGGAAACAAGGGTTTCCTGTAAAAGTCTGGGAAGTGCAGGAGGCACGGGAAATCAGACTTGAATTGGGGCTCCAACAAAGTATAATATCTATAGTTTCTCTCTCTCCCTTAGGCCATGCACAAGAGGGGCTTTTATACTCCCTCAAAGTAGTTTCAATCAGTTGGAAATAGTTGGCCACGGGCTGGGGTGGTTTAATTACTGGAATAACCATCAACCTAGCCTCGAAAATGGGGAATTTTATATATTTTTTAATGATTTTAATTGCATATGCGGGAAAGTATCTCTGGACTTGTGTATACACGCGGAAAATTCTGGGCATACCTGCGTATGGGATTTGAAACACTGTTTTTTATGAAATTTTATCCAAGTCTGTGGGAATGGGTGCCCAAGGCCAAAAAGACAATCATGAATCACATGAGGGTGAAAAATGATGCTATAACAGATGCCCCCTAATATATGAGGTCAGAAGGGGTACATGATGGCTGAAATATATTATGCACATAGAAAGAACTTCACAAGGACAAGAGAGGACTTCACCAGATTTCAGCCTGCCAAAAACCAATGAAAGAAAATAGAGAGTCAGCTCATGTCTGAGGCGGGCATACCCATGCTTAGTCAAAAATATATCCATATAGAAAGTACAGAATAGATCCAGAATGTATACAAGTATAGCTGAACTGAAAGTACACAATGAATCATCTGAGCACGGCCCAGAAGTATAAGTCGGAATCAATGTCCAAGTATCACATATATCAAACTGATCAATAATGCTGAAAATGGATGTCTGATAACAAAAGTAACTGAATCTCCAGGTACCAAATCATAAGGGGTGGAACACATGGTACAATCACGCAACTCGGGAGCCAACATATAGGATGCTTCTGTACTGACACTGCAACATATAAGGGTGGACGGCATCACTGGAAGAAACTGAATGGACTGTCAAAAGTGAACCGAAAGATGCTGATGCAACCCGAGGTCTTCACCGATCTCGATGGCACAATTCTACACAATGGGAATAAATGAGCTGAAGTCGACCATGTGAGAAATCGTTGGATTACCGGTCAATAATGTATACCGTTAACCAACGGGAGACAACCCACCAATAATGAAAATGAGTGTCAAGGTGCCCCAGTACAATCTAACAAGTGTGAATAAATGAGTTGAAGTCGAACACTTGGAAGAATCTACCAATCAGGAGGCAATGATGAATCCCCACTATCGATAGCGAAGAGTCTGCCACTGATGACTGAAAACCCTAAGGTACTGAAAAAAGACTCTAGACCTTATTCCCAAAGCAATGAGTCAGAGTCGATGGGAAAAGATCTGCTAGAAGGAAGGCATTAAGGCATCCCACATCAGTCCAGCACGAGTGTAACCCGCAGGCCAAGATTTGGAAGGAATCAGATGAAGCAGAGTGACGAAACCAACCCGAAGTACGTTTTCGACATGCACAAGATGAAGCTAGCGCACGGAAGAAACCCTCTGAACAAACCAATAATGAAAGCTGACACAGAGGCGAGATATCCACCGATAGGGTCAAATGGAAATCAAGGTACTGCACGAATCCCAAGTGTGATAATGTATGCTGACGTCGAGCACAGGGGAAACCACTCAGTCAAAGACCCATAATGATGATCAAATGTTGAGCACAAGGTCACCTATCAATGATGGAAATAGGGCCAGGGTGCGGCTCTAGGTTTACTCTCAGAGCAATATGTCGTAGTCGATAAGAGACAAACTCACCAGCGAGAAGTCAATGGATACCTTCTCAAACCAGCACGAGAAGAAGATCAAAACATCTGATGTGATATAACAAGATACTGACAAGATCGGGAAGGCCGACTGAATAATGAGTCAAGAGACACCGCAGAATGGCTGACTCTAGTTAGACTTCCCTTGAACAAAAGCACGACTCGTGATGACCATGGCAGTAAAAATGACACTGTATAAGTCTGTTATGCAGGAGGCAAAAACAAACTCTCCAAATGATTGGAAGAGATAACCAATCAGGGGAGGACTGACTAGTGAAACAAATCAAAAGCTGAACCTAGGTCAAAACTAAAACCATCCCAAATGAAGGAAATATATAAGTGTATGTGCTTTGTTCAAGGGCGACAAACTGACACTGTACTGCCATCAAATTACGAAGTAACATCCCATTCCCGCTCTTTTTGTTATATTTGATTTTTTTTTGTCTTTTTCATATAATAAGCCTAAAAAAGAATAAAATAATGTTATGGTACAATGGATAGAATGAGTATCAAGAAACAGATGCACTAGTTCCTGGGATAGGAACAATCCTATGCTCAATGCAAGGTGGCGGAAACTGGTCAGCGATGCTCAAAGGAATGTTCCATCCATGGGTAAAAAGGGTGTCAAGTCGCGATAGCTAAGTGCATGCAATGGTTAACTTGTACAGACATTCAAGGTCAAAATATGGCTTAAACATCGAGTCCAAATGAAGCCAACTAAAGGCCAAAATAAACAAGTAGCCAATATGCAATGCAGTAATACAACTCAACAACACCAGGGAGCCTCTAGGGTAATAGATAGAATAATGATAGTGAAGAAGAAGAAGAATGAAGCTTCAACACGTAAGTCATGGCGGGACTAAAGAGGACTCCCGAGCCTACATAAAACGCAGCATGGGCAACAAGTGATAGCGAGGAACTAACTAGGAAGCCCATGTAAATGAAGGTTATACCACCAAGTCATGATTAAAAAATCGGCAAGTGAAATGGGTTAAATACTCAAGACCTGATGGGATCGACCCTATGGCAAGTGATTAGAATGGAGGCTAGTATGAAAAATGCAATGGAAGAGTGGATTACCTAACCTATATGCCAGTGAAGATCATATACCTGCTATGACGGGTCAACAGTCATGGATCAAAAACCAGAAAAAATCTCAACTTCGTCAAAATGGACCTGAAAATATACCAATCTGGGCACTGACAAGCATCCGGGTTATGCAGCTTAAGATAGATTGAAAAAATAATCATAACAAATTTTTGCAAAAATTTTCAATTTTTTGGGCATAAATACACATGTTACCTCATATTTGGTTCATTGTGACTTGCTGATTTGGAAAAAAGAGCTCTAGAGAAAAAACTTCTTTCGTCAACATAGGAGCAATCGACCGTCAAACTTCACCAAACTAGTCAGGTAAACTCTTAATCCATCTTTGTTATCAATTCTGTCCATTTATAGGGTAAAAATTCAGAAATTTCACCGTAGAAATATTTTTTTTAAATTGCGGCTTTGCGCATACGCGAGTTTATATAGACCAAGTCACGTATATACGCGACTGTGTACAGATCAAGTCGCGTATGCGCAACCTGAAATGAAAAAATGTGTTTCTAATGGAAAAATTAATGATTTTTCTCAGGATGACTATATCTTGGAGGGAACGTGAGCACAGTGCTATTGACAATGAAGTTATGCAAGACCAACATTCGCTCAATGTCCTCCGAAATTGTGGATTGCTCAAATTTTTCAAAATGCCAAATATGAAGAGTAATGTCCGGTTGCTCGAAATTCTAGTAAATTATTGGGAACCGGAAGAGGATTGCTTCATAATAGATCAAATGCCCATACATATAGAGGTATAAGACATCTACTTCATTACTAGACTCTCTCGGAGGGGGGACCCAGTAGATTTGCACAGTAAGCCTTTGGGAGGGCTCACAGTGGATGACTATGTCCACGTCTATTGTATAGAGGGGTCCAAGAAAGTAGGGACCCAAATTGCAATAAAAGACTTAAGAGATTTGCACATGAAAATTCTCCTTTTTACCATTGGCAGGGTAGCAGCATCTGCTTCCTTGCATCAGGCATCCAGGACGCAGATGAGCATAGTAGTAGAATGCTTAGTTCACCTATATGATTGGTGCACAGCTCTGCTAATGAATATGAAGCAACAACTGACTTCCATCCGCAAAGCAAAGACAAAAAATTTCGGATATGGTACGATCTTGATGACATTTTTCTTTGAGAATATTCCTGGGCTTCGACCTAAAGTGATCTCTTCAATCAGTAGCCCAAGAGACCTAAGAATTGCCCGATGGGCAGATTTGATGAAGGGACTGGGGGGAAGTGAAGTTCCCCAAACCACTTGGGATGACAAGTTCTTCCAATGGTGGGCGGAACAAGTCATAGCAGTGGAGGACTACCCTTATGCTGGGATGGAATTCCGCGGTGATCCAGACCTCGTCCTTCCACCTGGCGCGGCATGGGGCACAATTGGTAAAATTGCAATTTTTTGACTTATGTGATTTTTTTGGATTTTTTCAATATATATGAAAATATGTGAAAACATGTTTTTTGATTGGATTCCAAAATGACTTACAATATTATAATGACCATGATACAGATGTTGGATGAGTTCGTCCTGAGGGCTACCCATGGCATAAGCACCGCAGAGGCGAGGCGGATACAGTAGACCCAGACATAACCCTTCATGCTGTACAGAGGAACTTGGAGGGGTTAACTCGCCAAGTGCCTATGGCTGCAATGGAAGATCTGCCTGAGGCCATCCAAAGACGGGTGGTGGGAGTACCACGTGACTTGGTGCGTTTATTCCACCGAGTCGCTACTGCATTCGTGTTCTATAGGAACACGAATTTTGGGCAGGGCCCACAGGAGTAGATAGATATGATTACCGGATGACTGTATATTTTTTGATACTGAACATGATCGGGCATAAGCCCTAATTTTTTGTATGACTTATGGATCCAAATTTTGTATAGTTTTTTGAACACTCTGATGATATATATATACAACGATTTTTGATGTTGTGACAAATGTATAAAAAATGCAGGATGTTTTTGATGATTAAATTTTAATGTATGGAATGATTAATATGCCAATCAATTGCTTGATTAGCTAATGAGTCTGCCATCCAATTTTCAGCTCGAGGAATATGAATGAATGTTAAAAATTGGAATGATCTTTGTAACAAACGTACCCTCAAAAACAATCGGAGTAAAAATGGCTCTCGAACCCGATAAGTATTGTTCAACTGAGACACCACCAACTGGGAGTCCAAGAAAACTACTAACGAATCAACACCCAAAGACATTGCCTCCGAGAGTAGATAAATAACTGCAGTGTATTCTGTTCTATTATTGGAAGCAGGACCAATGTAGACTCCTCTTGACACTAACAACTGACCGGATGGACGATGAATCACCCAAGCCACGGAAGCCAAGTTCCGGGTGTGTCTACTAGCACCATCGGCGAACCCATAATGACTCATGACATTCGACACAACTTGCCAAAGCAGATCAAAAACATCACCATCACATCAAAGACCAAAAAACCAGATATGTACAAAAAAAAACTACTATACACAAAAGAAAAATGCCAGGTCGAAGCCTAGGCATAATACTTTTTCAAATAGAGCCCATTTCTAGGCTCCGGCAACTCATTTCCTTCGAAATCAACCAAGTTATATGCTCCTTTTTTAAGGACTTTTTTAACGATGAAGGGGCCATACCACATAGACTTAAACTTTCTTGCCCTCATGGCATCCTTCTCCTAGGCATAGACAAAAACAAGGTCGCCTTCCGAGAAAACCCTGGGTTTGACCGCCTTATCGTACTGAACTTTGACTCGTTTCTTATGTGCCTCATTCATCGTGGCGGCATCTCGACGTTGCTCATCAAGATGTTCCAAATGAAGGAGGCGTTCTTAAAGACTAGAAGTGTCAGGAAGAAGCTCAACGGCTAACTTAAGAGAAGGAATCTCACATTCAATGGGAAATATGGATTCCGGCCCATAAACTAGTTGAAACGGAGTAAAGCCAATTGCAGTTTTCACTGACGTCCTGTATGCCCAAAGTGCAGGATACAGCATGATATGCCAGTTGGATCAAGATTTATTAAATGTCCTTTGAAGAATGATCTTCAAAGATTTATTCACGGCTTCCACTTTCCCATTGGCCTGAGGATACTATGGAGATGAATGCTCCTGTCGAAAACCTAATTTTAGAGCCAACTCAGCCATCATGCTATTCTAAAAATGACTACCATGATCAGTGATAATCTCTCTAGGAATACCAAAACAAGCAATAACTTGGTTGAAAAGAAAAAGAGTTGTTGTCTCACCATCATTCCCAAAAGTAGGCATAGCCTCGACCCACTTCGTAAAGTAGTCTACTGCTACAATAATGTACTTGTGACCTTTAGCCGAAGGCGGGTTACAAGTAGTATAATCAATACCCCACTTTGTAAAGGGACCGACAATAATGACTGGAAAAAGCGGAGCTGGATGAGCGCGCATTTTTCGAGTATAAACTTGACACGGATGACACTTTTTGACCGACTCCATACAATCCTTGAAAATCAAAGGCCAAAAGTACCCAGCACGCAAGATCTTTTGGGCTGTAGCAAGCCCAGATAAATGACCACCACAAGCTCCACTGTGGCAATCATTCAGCACAACCTCAGCTTCTTCGAGAGTTAAGCAACGTCTCAGGATTGAATCAACCCCTCGACGGTATAAAGCATCACCAATAATCAAGTAATTTTTAGCCAAGTGATGCAACTTACGGCGCTCATCTTTCGAAAAAGTAGAGGGAAAACTCGCAGTCTGAAGATACACAATGATATCTCCATACCAAGGATCCTGTGGAGAAATGAGAAACAAATGTTCATCCGGGAAGGATTCATCATAGACTATCTCTTCTCCACAGGGCAACTCAGAGATTAATTCGGCGAAAACCAATGATTTATTGGACTTGGCAGACATAAAATCAAGATCAAATTCTTGCAAAATCACAATCCATCTATTGTATTTTCCCCCAATCACTCGCCTACTGAGAACAAATTGAAATGGATTGGCTGCTGCCAAAACATAAGTTTTTCGTAGAAGAATGTAATGTCTGAGTCACTGTACAGCATGAACAGCTGCTAAAGCCAGTTTCTCTATCGGAGTATACCGGAGTTCAGGTCCTACCAAGCCTCGACTAAGATAGTATATAACATGCTCTGCCAGAGCATCGTCCTCCTGAACCAGAACCATACCAATGGTAGATTCTGCTGCTGCAAGATACAAAAGGAAATCCCTGCTATATCAAGTGGACTCAATATAGGAGCAGAGGTCAATGCTTTTTTCAAAGCATCGAATGAGCGTTGAGCGAAGTCATCCCAAAAGAATGGAACTCCCTTCTTCAACAATCTCATAAATCCTTTGGTAACTTCAGCATAATTTACGATAAATCTCCAAAGAAAATTAGCCTTTCCTTGTAGACTTTGAAGTTGACGAATAGACGACGGGGGAGGCAACCGAAGTATTGCCTCAACCTTGAAGGGATCTACCCTAATCCCTTCCGAAGACACAATGAATCCCAATAACCGACCGGATGTAACCGCAAAAACACACTTGTTTGGATTCAACCTAATCTTGTAGAAATGACATCGTTCAAATACTTGACGGAGGTGAGCAGGATGATCAATTCTCTTTCGAGAACGAGCAGCTAAATCATCCAAATACGCCTCGATAATATGTTTGATGTCGTGGAAGGCATATGACATGGCCTGCTGAAACATAGCCCCAACATTTTTAAGACCAAAAGGCATCGTCTTGTAAGAAAAAGTACCCCAGGGACAAATAAAGGCAGTCTTATGTTGATCTTCAAGACAGATAGTAATTTGATTATATCTGGAGAAACCGTCCATGAAGGAGAAAATCTCGTTACCGGCACACTCATCGATAATCTGATCTATAAATGGTGTGGGGTAATTATCTTTCAGACATGCTTTATTAAGGTCTCTGAAATCAATGCAAACTCGAATTTTTCCTTGTTTCTTATCTACGGGAACAGGGTTTGAAACCCACTCAGTCAAAGGAACAGGGAAAATAAATCCCGTCTTAAGCAGCTTCTCCACCTCGGCTTTGATAGCTGCAGCCTTACTAGGATTGACCGGACGAATTTTTTGCCTCACAGGCTTAGCATTTTCGTAAGTCTTGATCTCATGCTGGACAATAGATGGATCTATACCAGGCATTTCCTCATAAGACCAAGCGAATACATCCCTAAACTCTTTAAAAAGATCAATGTAAATCTGAATCTCTTCAGGGAAACATTCAGCTCCGATGAAGACATTCTCTATAACATTGGGATTCCTGGAAATGTTCACTAGGATAGTTGGAGAAATCACAGCCATGTTCCCTTCAGCATATACCTATGTTGGTGCTAAAGGGTTCAGGATTGGGCAAACAGGACCAGAAGACAAAGGACTTGGAAAACTTGATTCAACTTCGCTCAAATCAGGTAAAAAGTAAGACCGATGATGCAAATCATCCCACAGTCTATCTATACCAGTCATAGCTTCCAGGATGGCCTCTTCAGATGGAAGAGTGGTATCAAGGCAATCCTAGGCAGAAGAAGAACTAAGTGTCCAAGCCAGAGCCACATCACCATCCAACTCATCCGGAGAAAGAGGAGCTGGAATGGACTCTGCAGAGTCAACAATAGATGATAAGCAATCTCAGCTGCCAACATCGGAAATGCCATTCCACCCACTTGACCTTCCGCTAATGTGGAGGTAGGGGAAGGTAAGGTCCAATGATCTGAAAAATAATGAGTTCTGAATAACTCTCTTCGAAGAGGAGCCCTAGAGGATGAAATTGCATTTATATGAACGGTAGGAGGTGGAATATCAAAAGTACCCATCAAAGAAGAATACATTCCAACCCCTAAATTCTCAACCGACGAATTGGTATTATCCAACTTTGGAATAGTTGAGTCAGTAGATGCATTCGGGTCTACAGGAGAACAGTCCATTTGATCCACTGTAACAATCCTCCCTTCGTGGGGGAAACAAATAAACCGAAATAATGAGGATTCAATGGCATCCATCTCATAAATCCAGTTTCACCCCAACAGAATTGTAGTCCAAGCTTGCATCAACTATCTCAACCTCTATATTTACTGTTTTGCCCCCAACACAGATGGGAAAAGCTGGGATAATACCATGCGGTCTGTGAGAATGACCATCAAATGTAGTTAAAAGAGTAGCATATGGAACAGCTGCGGGAGATCCAATTCCCTTCCAGCATGCGAGAGACATCACACATGTGGAAGCGCCCTCATCAACGACCGTTCGAAAAATATTGAATTTCTGAAACGACGATTTAATATGAAAATCCATATGATGGGGGAGTCTCTTTTTAAAATTAGACATATCGAATGTAATCATAAGAGAGTTCTTTGGATCGACAGCCCCAATAGCAGTGAGTAGAGCACTGCGCTGAGCAGGACAAGACTGGAGCACCTCTAGAGTTGACATGGCACAAGGACTCTGCGCCAGATCTTCCACAATAGAGTAGTTCTGGGCAGCCCTGGCATTTGGATTAATCGTCGTATGCTTAGTAGATGATTTTGGCATCCGAGGTATAGGCTCAACAGTAGGCCTCGTAATGTGAAGCGGCTCAGTACCATCGGGAGCACCCTTGGCTTTCGAAGACTCCTCTTTTCCATAATCACGGGATCTCGTGGCGATATCCACGTGAGCACTCATCATGTATATGTTTGACGGAGTTTCCCCTTCCTGGGTGCCCCCAGAGGAAGCCCCAGTATTTTGATTAGCGCCAACAACTAGATGTTTCCCTTGGGGAAAAGGGTTTGTCAACACAGCCTGGGAACTAGAAGAACCCTGTTGAGCTAACAAGCGCTGCGCATCCTAAATTTTAGGGCAAAGGTGAGTGAGATGGTCTCCAGCACATAACTTGCATGGAAACTTCACTTTCTTTTTATCCTTTGGACCCTCACCAACATGCTCGTTGGATTTATTTTCATTACCCTTCCCATTCTTGCCCTTTTTCTTATTATTGTTCCATCCCTTCTTCTTCCCTTCGGATTGTTGATTTCCTTTGGGGTCGGAAGTTTGAACGGTATTTATTCACAACGATTGAGAAGGCGATGACTCAGCAGGCACAGCCTGACCAGAAGGAGCAGATTGTATAGACAACTGCTGCAATTGACTAAGCAGGTTAGCTGCACCACTATTGATCGAACCAATAAGTCCATCACCATGAGGACCGAGTTTAGTCTTGGATATGTCTAATTTGGAGTGAGGAGCATTAGGCAAATATTTGTGAAGGACACTAGACTGAGAATATATCAATTCAAGCTGCTAGGCCCTAAAAATAGCCTGCTCCTCAAAAAATACCCCTGAGAGGGATACATCCTTAGAAATATCTGACTACAAGGATTTCAAAAACCATTCCAAAAGGAATTATCCCGGAATACAAGCTTTAATAAGCCTCTTCCTTCTCCTCCATTCCTGAATATGATCAGAAATGTGGGTTGCATCGTCCTGCTTAAAATCAGCTAGGAGTTCAGTCCCGGCATCATAACGGACAGGAAACTGGAAATGATTTAGAAATGTCATAGCCAGATCTCCAAAAGTAGCAAAACTGCCCCCAGTTAACTCAATATACCACTTGGCAGCGTTTCCAGTTAAGGTGCGTTGAAACAATCTCAACCTAATCGAATCCTCGATCAGGGAGTTAGATGAACACCATAAATGGAAGGTGGTGATATGATCAGCCAGGTCCTCTCCATTATTTCCTTCAAACTTTCGAATGTCTGAAGGTAGTTTGGTAGGAACCGGAGGCCACCCCGGACTATATCGGATCGGATCATTCGTCAATTTTGACAGATCTGGCAAGTTTAACGTTGCCAGAAAAGGTAAGCGAGGAGGAGCCCGAGGATTCCATCCTTGATGGGATGAATTCCCTACATTTTGAAAAGAATAACCTGGATTTTATGAGGCACTAGGTTGCCAAAAATAACTCGTAGAAAATGTTGGGCCAAAGGACCCAGCATTTGGAGAAGGACCCCCTCCCAATGTAAAGTTACCAAAGATCGGACCAGTTCCCCCCCCGAAGTCATGAATGAAGAGGAAAGCCCCTGATAGGGGTTCCAAGCATTAGAAAGAGGGGAAAAATTCTGATAAGCACTCGACGAAGGGAAAGAAGCATTCCCTTGTTGACCAGTGTAAAACTGATTCCCTGCCCCCACTGCTGTAAATACAGGGTTCCAACCTGTAAAGGTAGTCGAACTCTGACCTCCAGACCAAGGGTTAAAACTCCGAGTCTGAGAAGTAAAAGGAAAATACCCTAAGGAAGGATTCGAACTAGGAATATGCCCAGTCCCGAAGGGGAACCCTTGAAAAGAAGCTGACCCACTAGCCATGGAAGACATGGGTGTAGATGCAGTTGTAGCAGTGGAAAAGGAAGACGAAGGAATCCCACTAGTGGGAATTCCAAAAAAAAAGGGACCAGATTGAGAAGCATGTGCTTGGGTGAAACCAGAGCCAAACACAGCAGTACTAGAGGCAATCGAAGATATAGCAATTGTGCCCCCTCCTTCAACTGAAGCAGAAGGTTGAATGCCTGCAGCACTCGCAGCCGAAGTTGCGTTCCCAATCGTGGCCATCGAAAGTTATGAATAAAAAGGAGGACTTTCTGGTCTGTCTGACTCAGGTCTGATATACTCAACAACAAACGGATAATCAGGAGGAAGAGGAGATGGAAGTGACTGAAAAGACTCAGGTACTTCCTCTACTTCTATTCCTAATTCTCCCGGAAACAAGACTCTCGAGGTGAGCGGAATGCTCCTCTCGGAACCAACACCGGAACCAACTACGAAACCTTCAAGCCCTTGTGGAGGATCTCTCTCCACTGCGTCAAATATCACAGGGTGATATTAACCTGCTATGTTACTCCTACACCTTCTTGAAGAAGGCTCAACACTCTCGGGAGATAACCCCCGGATTCTCCTCGATCGACGAGGCGCTTGATCAGCCACTTTAATAGATTTAATTAGACTCAAAAAAGTATAAATCTAGGCAAGCTAGGAGCAAAGAGCACTCACTACAAAAAATCCCTAAGATACAACCCAAACAAGCAGATTTCAAGTATTTCCGCTCCGGGTGATTAGGACCGGACACCAAAATACGAGAAAGCGAAAAATAGGACCTCCTGAAAGTAGTCTGGGATAATTACGGCCCAGGCCTACTAGCGAAGGTAACAGAAACAGTTACACCGACCTCCTAACAACAGCATTTGCCGGTGCAAGTACCTAAGCTTCGCCGGGGCACCCTCCAAAAGTATTACTGGAAGTGATACGACGTCTGCCTCAGGTACCATGGGTATTCCCCCCCGCAGTCACCTGTGTGGAACCTAGGAATGGAAACTATGGGCACCAATCCGTGTCAGAAGCCGGGCGGAACGGTCTTGAGGCAAGATCCAGCAAATCAGAGAGGGGGTATCTCTCTTCTCGGCCTTCACTTCCCCTCGCGCTTGACTCTCTGGAGGAGAGCTTTCCCGGTCCACCTAACGGAGTTGGATTTCGCTCAATTAATAAACTTCTATGTTTTAGTTTGAGCAGCCTTGGAGATTTAACTCTCCACTCACCTAATCCAAGGCCCTACAAACTAGCTAGTTGGTGTATGACACTTAATAAAAAACTTGCTAGTCGTTTTTAAATTATTGCACTTATTTTAGTTGGTTGTTATATTAAGTCAAGGGAATATGGCAATGAAACTCATGATGTTTTTTGACGCAGAAAATAAATTAATGAAAACCAAACTACATGCAAATGCAGTAATTTCCTTTCGATGAAAAGAAATTTCTACACGAGTTCTACGAGACTATATATATATATATATTTTTTCAGATAACAAACTTCACACTCGCAAAAATTATGAAAAAGACTAAATTCTTAAGTGCACCTAATGCAAATTACTAAGAGCATGCCAATTCTAAGATGCAAAATCTACCAAAGCAAAGAGAAATTTCCAAAGAATCCTTCAGTTTTATCACTTTTCTAGTTGTCCACAAAGCTAGTTCCCAAAATCAGAAACTCTCAGTATAAAGACACCAAAATATGCTCGAAACAAGAGAAAGAAACCAATGAAAATTCCCTTCCCAAATCAAGTCAGAAACCGAAGGCAAGAAATCTCAACAAAGCTTCAAAAGATGAAAAGAAACCAAAATAAAAATGCAAAACAAAAGCAAAGGCAAAACAAAATGTTTTTGAGCTTTTTGAATTTTATAAAAGAAGACTTCAAAGAGACCAAGAAAACTATCCAATTACCAAGCCAAAAAATCTCTGAATTTCAAGAAAAACTTCAACAAAATGCTCCAAATCTTATAGTGTCAACTAGTAGCAATATTTATACGAGCAAAAAGGAAGACAAGAAACTCAGCAACTCAGCCCAGAAGAATAGCACAATCTTGCAGCAAATAGAACTTCAAAGACCCAAAAATGACTCTTCAAAGATTGCAACAAGACCTAGTCAAATGAAATCGATAAAACCAACCAAAAAATAGGCAAAAATCAAAGTGCAAAGAAAAACATAAAGTGAGGAAAGAGCATATGAGTAGAAGCTCTCTGTCCTGATAAAGCAGAACAGCCAAGAATCTCCAGAAAGAGATCTTGGTACTCAAACTAGAAATGCAAGCACCAAAAAACAAGATCTGCCAAATAAGCCAGTCTTCAAACAAACAAGGGAGAAAAATACCAATAACCACTATCAACACAATCCAGATACTATAAGGACACTGCAGGAACAGGTCTCCACAGGCAGACAAGACAAAAAAGTCAAGAAATCAAAAATTTCAAAATTTTCCCAGGCATACGCTACTTGGTAGTTTTGAAACAGGCGTGCATACGCGGTTGTGTCAAAGGAAACACGCGTATACGCGACTTCCTTTAACAAAAAATGTGTGTATACGCGTCTTTGTGTAGAAAAGCTCGTGTATGGAAAGGTAACTAATGAAAAACAAAAATGATCAAGCCTGGATAAAGAACCAGGTCTTCAGTCTGACTGAGAAAAACTAACTGGACTGGAAATAATGAATAAAATTGTTGGAAACCTTTAAAACAGCTGAAACCACCCAACAAGGGAATCACAAGAATGTGATCCCCAGCGGAGTCGCTAGTTCTGTTTCCGGAAATAGCTCCCTAGAGGTCGTTGGGTCAAAACCTCCACAGATCAGGGCATGTTATTCAAGAAGGACTCACACAACCACACTTGTACACTGAAAACTAGATAACATCGATTGTATAACTCACCTGTAGATCCTACGTTTGATGTAGATCCCGCGGGGTCCAAACCCCCAGCAACCCTTCTTCCTCCTTAACCTGAAAACCAAGAAGAAACGTGCACGGAAATCTAGTTGTACAGCATATATCTATCCTAAATGTTAGTGAAATCCATGTGAAACATCATAAAAAAAATAATAAATGCTTAATTAATAATCTTTTCACATATGCAAGCAGATATTAACACGTGAATTCAGGAACAAGATGGTTCTTCTTCATTACGAACAACATGTACAATGATAGAAAAGTGGAGAGATCACCTGAATCCTTCCACGATCTTTGAACAAACCGTCGTTCGGATCCGTCCCGCCCTTGCCTCGCTAAGATACTTTCAAGACTTATGCACACGAGATGACATATAAGAAAATGAAAATCTCCAGGAAATAAGGGTTTCCTGTAAAAATCTGGGAAGTGCGGGAAGCACGAGAAATCAGACTTGAATTGGGGCTCCAACAGAGTATAATAGCTATAGTTTCTCTCTCTCCCTTAGGCCATGCACATGAGGGGCTTTTATACTCCCTCAAAGTAGTTTCAATCAGTTGGAAACAGTTGGCCACGGGCTGGGGTGGTTTAATTACTGGAATAACCATCAACCCAGCCTCGAAAATGGGGAATTTTATATATTTTTTAATGATTTTAATTGCATACGCAGGAAAGTATCTCTAGACTCGCGTATACACGCGGAAAAGTCTGGGCATACCCGCGTATGGGATTTGAAATATTGTTTTTTATGAACTTTTATCCAAGTCTGTGGGAATGGGTGCCCAAGGCCAAAAAGACAATCATGAATCACATGAGGGTGAAAAATGATGCCATAACAAAGTCGCGTTGTTATGGTTTAAGCCCTTGTTTTTGAGATAGTTTCTGGTGTGGCCAACCCTTTCCTGCAAAGCTAGAATAACGGATTCACATCCCTCTATTGTATTCAGCCATATTTATGTAATTTTGTAGTATATTTTATTTCAGAAAGCAAAGATTCAGATTCGCTCTTTTTGTAATTAAGCTTCAAGAAAGAAACCCTTATTACCGGGTTGTCTTTATAATGTATTAAGGAGGCTACATCTCTATTTTCTTAGCATATTGTTCAATAAAGTTCAAAATATATGATTCTATATTATTCTGTTGCAGAAATACTCAAAAAATAATGTTTTCAAGTGCTTCTGTAAATTCTGATAACTTAAGTCATGGGGATTTGGCTATTGAGTTGATTTGAGGCCTTTAGAGGTCTCGTTTTTAACTTATCAAAAGAGATTTTTTTCTCGTTCCTATTTTGTATGTGAGGGCGTAAGTCTATATGCTAAGGGAACCAAGTGTTATTTCTCTCATTTAAAATGTAAATCTCCATAAATAACATTTTCAATGTCAAATTGCCGCATTTTCCCCACTTGGGAGGATGTAGAAGTGCTTATTTTTGCCGCTATTTCATTCATTTGATGGAAATGTGTTTTTCAACACATTTTATGATTTTATTTTTCCCCGATATTTCATTATTTTTCTTTTGCGACCGCTTCTTTCACATTTTGGGATATTACAAGGTATGAAAGCATAGTCTTGGCTCACTTTGGAACTCAAACATTGCGTTAACAAGAGAAGGAGAGATGAACAAAGAAGACTCCATTATGTGGAGGAAGAAAGGAGGAGAGACTCTCAAAGCTTCTTCCCAAAATCTATGAAAGCATCAAAGAAGATCTCAAGAATATGAGAAGGGAGATGGAATCTCCGTGAGGAGTTTGCATCTAATGCTAGATCTAGATTTGCACATGATAGGTGTGAGCATGTAGCTACACCCTATTATGCACGTGTAAAAGGTAGTCAAATTCCCATATCTATCATCAAATAGATGGAAGTTAGTTGATAAATGCCTAAGAGGGAAACTTCTAGTGATTTTTAGGAATATGAATCTCAAACTAAAAGGTTTAGAGATCATATCACTTTTCAGAGTTTTGCAAGATCGTGGTGGAGAGGGAGCGGTGCAACATGACATGGATATATTTACTTTATCTACTTTTGATGGATCACCAACATATTTAGCTAGATCTTGGGTGGAGGAGCTACACACCTATTTGGTAACAAGACCAAGTTTCTCAAGATGAAGTCTTCGTAGTTTGCAAGATCGCACCTCAAGGTAAGGCCTATGCTTGGTGGATTTTTGAGTCATTTTCATTGAAAAATGCCATTATTTCTTCTATGCAAAGTTCACTAAGAGATTAGTGGAGAGGTTTGATGAAATACATTCTAAAACACTTTTGGTAGAGCCAAACAAACCAAAACTTGTGCATGGGTTGGAAGGACTCCGAAAACTCAAAACCACTTCTAAAACTATTGGAAAAGCTCACATATTGCATAACACCTTACTAAAGGGAATATTCCCCGTCTCATACCTTGGGAAAGAGGGCATGCAGTGTTCCTTTTTCAAAGGAGGATCCTTTTATTGAGCAGAAACTCCCATTCATATTGAAGAAGAAGAGAAGGATGGGTTACAGTCATTGCCACATCTAGAGCATATCTAGTGACCATGCAGGAGTAGCACATGCTCCAATAGGAGGAATTATTGTGTCATTGCAAGATATTCCCTAGGATCTCACATATGGAAGACAAAAGAAAAATCAATGAGCAACATGATTTTGAGATATTTCGATGAAAGGAGAAGGTAGGGAGGAAGTTCAACATCATTTGATGAGGATCGCACACCCCTATCTCCGTTCTGCAGAGTCATTGCAAGGAAGAGGTAGACCGATTTGTGTTGTGAGGGCCGGTGCGGTGTCACCCAACCATATGTACAAGCCCACTCTCGACATTGATGTCCCCACTACATGGAGGCATTCCACCGGGAGGCCACCATATCTAGAGTTGGTAAGAGATATCTTTGCCTCTTGGTTCACCCCTCTTAGATTTCGCAGAGATGAAGGCTTTGGAGGAGTCTAGTACATTGTAGAGAGTTTGGGGTATACTCAAGGAGGAGGAGAGACATTCTCCCCATTTTCAGCACCACCCACTCTCACTATATGTATTGCACGTACGAAGTTGTCATAGCAAGATGGAGGATGGCACCTTCATGGTGCAAGGGAGTTTCTCCATGAATTGGAGAAACATAGGGTACTTCCTTTGAAGAAGGAATCCTCCATACATGGGAGTAGATGGAGGCCACTCATGCTTACATTGGCCAATATTGAGAGATTATTTTTGGATGAGGGCTTTCTCATGGGAGACCAACTTCCAAAGATCCTTACTTCTTTTTGAGCATGAGCATCTCAGATGATGGGCATGGTAGCAATTTGGAGGATGACTTTGGTATGAGGGATGTCAAAGGAAAATAGCCAGCAAAGATATGGAGAGCTTCACATTGCGTATCACTAGCGCCGTCTCTGGGGAGGATTGATCCATATTGGAGGTCTCAAATCTTGGTAGAGTACTCCAAGGATCTTGGTGCTTGCATGATTCGATGACCTGTATGGAGATGATAGATATATGGTGGATGATGTGGTCATCTATTATTGTTGCGTAGTCTTCTTGACTAGAGCTTCTAAGGAGAAGCCGTTACATGCAAGACATGAGGACTTCTTTTCCATGCACTTTGATGCACATATTTCCTTGGTAGAGGAGTTCATTTGGGAGGGCATACAGCATGATATATTTCAGCATATGGAGAGATGCATAGCTCGATGGTGATAGAGAGGATGTCACAAAGCCCACTTCCCCCTACTCTTTGGAGGTGAGGGAGAATTTCCTATTGAGCGTTTTCTCTCAGCTCAAGGTCCCAAGTACATGGTGGAGAATGTATAGTTCCACATTATGTTTTGTACTTATTTATTTTATATGAGCAGCATGTTGTACCAAGGAGGATTATCCCTTCTTGCATATTGTATTATGATGTACTTGAAGCCATTTGCGCATTGAGATTGGCTATCTTATTGGTGGTTTGTGGGGAAGCCACATGATTTTTGGTGTGCACCATTGACACCACTTTGTACTTTCATGTTTTATCTTTATATAATTATTGTGGCAGAAAACAAGTGGCTGGGAAAGCACTTGTTATTGTTTGATTTGATGTAGGCAAAGGGTGCACTACGCTAGTTCCATGTATGGGACCTTGATCCACTTTCCGGTTGTCATATGACAACTTGTTTCTATTGGTTTTTGCTTCCATGTATTGGGTCGATATTTTTATGTTTATGGGGAGCTTTGTTTTGAGAGTGGGATATGAGTTAGAGATGCCCATTGGGAGTATGATTCTCCCTACTTTACATGTTGTATGTTTCAAAGGAGAAACAATGGGCAAACCATGATTGCCACATCACATCTCTTTTCTTCATGTGGGAGGAGCCATTCTAAGAACCCGAGTTTTTGGAGGAGGCACTTCATGGTTTATTTGTTTTGTGGGGTAGCTTGGGCCACTCTTGGAGGTCATGAAATTTCAGCCCAAGATCAGTAGAAGCCCCATACTTACCATAAATGGAGAGAGAAACTTACTTGGGATGGGAGTATCCAATCTCTCGATCTAGCCCCAACACATTATATGGACCAGGGGTTGAGGATATTTTTGAGCTACCTAGAATGGCTCATTTCATTTGGATGATAGCATGGGTTTGGGAGTCTCTCATTGGTCATGATATCCCCTATGTTTTTTATAACTCCTATCTTGAGGAGGCCATTAGATAGCAATAAGGTTTCCACTTACACCTTCCACCTTTTCATGATGTGAGCCATTTGGTTTTGCGTGATTGGGAGGGAGTATTGGAGGACATATTTATTGCGTATTGTTTTGAGCAAAAGGGTGGGAACTATTGATGAGGAGGCCACAAGAGGAGGAGGGGAGGAATTTTTCTCTCCTTATACATTTTCTCGAGGACAAGCAACATTTTGGAGGGGAGGACCGTAAATATCTCCAAAATTTTAGCTTTCATATAAATGGAATATTATAGTCAGTTTTATCCCCAAGTAGGTGAATAAATGGGTAGGGAGGCCCATTAACCTCTTTAGAAGGATCAATAACACTCCTAATGTGAAAGGAGAAAGAATAAGCAGCTAATTTGAGCACCCTTGGGTGTGAAAATGTGGATGGGATCATGTTGATTCGCTCAATTTTTGACCAAGTCAACAAAGTTGTCTAGGTACATTGGTCTCCTTGATGAACAGCGTGCGCTAGGTGGAGGACAAGTTGCATGAGCTCGGTGGCACATATGGATGGGACCTAATGTGAATAGGTTCACTTGATATATATGGAGAGGATGGGAGCCTTTGTTATGGATGCTTTTGATATTATCATTTGATATTGCTATGTTTAGACTTGGCTTCCTTTTGTCGTTTAGCAATGGTTGCGTTGCTATTTAGCACCGGGTGTTCCCCGAGCAAGAATCCCACCTCCTCCCTTGAGAGGCCTCTTGGGAGAGATTTGTACCGTATTGCTCCGCATCCGTGCTTGGCGTCACATCAATTCGCCTTCAACGTTATTTATGTAGCATAATAAAGTGTTGTTTTGGCAGTGGTGCTGGCAAAGTGGAGGTTTGATAACACCACTTCCCGGTCTCGTTTCTCAATAAGGTGGAGACTTCCTTCTCGAGAGATCAACTAGGAATATTTTTGGGGCTTATTTCACATATCAGTAGTTGGCCCAAGTATTTATCATCTCCTATAGCGCATTCCCTTGCGGTGAACCGCATCATTTTGCATAGAGCTGCAGCGTAGGGTTTAAGCCCTTGTTTTTGAGCGTTTCCTTGGGAAAGGACCAACCCCTTCTCCCAAAGCTGGGACGAAGGGATTATCATCCATCTATTGTATATTTAAACTATATTTATGTAATGTTGCAGTAATACTACGTTATTTTAGAGTCAAGATTCATATATGCTCTTTTTGTACTCAAGCTTTTCAAGAACCCTCATTTCGGTTGTCTTTATAATGTATTGAGGGAGGCCGTGACTCTATTTTCAACATATTGTTCAATAAAGTTCCAAATATATGATTCTCTATTATTTTTTGTAGAAACCCTTAGAAAATAATGCTATCAAGTGCTTCGAAATTTTGCATAACTTAAGTCATGGGGTTTGGCTATTTTTGAGTTGATTTGAGGTCAAGGTTCCGTTTAACTTATCAAAAGATATTTTTTTATGTTCCTATTTTGTATGTGAGGGTCTAAGTCTATATGCTAAGGGAACTAAGTGTTATTTCTCTCGCTTAAAACGTAAATCTTCGTAAATAACGTTTTCGTGTGGTCAAATTCATATTTTCCACACTTGGGAGGATGTAGAAGTGCTTCTTTTCACTATTGTTTCATTCATTTGATTGCAATGTGTTTTTCAACACATTTTATGATTTTATTTCTCCCCGATATTCCATTATTGTGCTAATGCACTCGCTCGCTTTCCCATTTTGGGATATTACAATATGACCATAATTTTTGAATATGGGGGTTATTCTTAATTGTCCTACACCGCCCGTCACGGAAGTCCAGAGCCCGTGCACCGTTCCCCGATTTCTAGGCACATCGGGGCCGATTTTGGTCGAATTGTAGGCTTATTAATAGTAGAATTGGGTAGAAACTTAAAATTGTGATATCTTTTCTCAATTTTTTGGCCAAATGAGGTGAAAAAAGAGTCAAAATAGGGGTTTTCGATACTCGTTGGATCCATTGGAGACATCAGTTTTTTTGTTTGATCTTTATAAAAAATTGTAATTATACTTTTTATTGTGAATTTAGATTTCTTATCCAATTTTTATTAAAAATAAATAAAAACTAACTTGGCTCGATTTTTTTCCTCGATCTTCGCATCACAGGGAGCATAAGAAGAGAGCATACTCGCAATATTGAAGCTATTTATTCAATGGAATGTGAAATTTAAAAGACAAAACACAAGGATTTGATCTCTAAATTCATATTGTGGCTCTCAAAACTCTATCGGTTCTCCTCTTTCTCAAATATTCTTTATCTTTCTTTATCCTCAATGCAAATCATTGCTGATTTGGGTGGCTCTTACTACACTACCAAATAAAATAAAATAAAAAATAAGATAAATTTCAGAAAAAACAACACAAAACTTTATTGTATTCATTACCTACTCTACTCTACTCAAAATAGAAGAATTGCTCAATTGTATGCATATTTCCAGTGTAACCATGTGCGCATGAGGATTAAAATGATATTCATGCCAAGGTTAGAAAAAATGCATTAAAAATCATCAAAGCACGAAAATGAGTTTCTTATATAATGCAATCAATAATTAAAGAAGGAATAACATTCTTAAAACCCTTAATTTCCGTGAATTACTCCAACTAGTTGATAATTCTATTGCACACACAGATTAGTATAAAAAAAAATTGAATTTTTTTGAAATTTAATATGAAAAATTATTTTAATATGATTTTAACTACGCATCTAAAATTTAATGCAACTATAATGATTTTTATAAGCTTCAAAATAAAAACCTATGTATACTTCCGACAACAACGCCAAAATGTTGGTTGATTTAACGTGTGAGTTAAATCCCCGTCATTTAATTTCTTAACCCAGGGTTTTTTAAACTCGATGTGGTATACATGTATCGTATGTACAAGGTGGTTATCTTTCAGATTTTATTAATCTAATGAAACTAAAACTAATTACAAAATTAATTAAATCAATCTAATTTGAACTAAATCAAATCAAACATAAATAAATTGAAATCACACTTGCATAAAGGAAATCACACTTTGCATGAAATTGAAATCACTCTTTAAGAATTGAAATCACACCACACTTGCCTAAATGAAATCACACCATAATTGCATAAATGAGATCACTCCACACTTTCATAATTGAAATCGCAACACACTTACATAATTGAAATCAAACTTGTTGAAAGGAAAAACACACCTACATAAAATAAGAACACACTTTTTGAAAGAAAATGAAATAACAAAACTATACTATGTTACCAATATTTACAAAGGCATGCAAACTAGGGTTGATGGGGGCCCTCCATTCTCAAAGAAGACACCAAACAACTATCACATCCTATAGATCAAAGTGGCAGATGCTGTATTTCATAAAATGATTACAAGATATTGGCAATAATTCTCTCCTTACTTTACAAATCATGTCTCTTAATGGAACTCGCAACCTCCAACTATCAACTAGCCATTGGCTACCCTTAATCTCTAATAACTAACAATTTACAACCAACCGTTTACAACCCTTTCGTATGAAGGGTACACTCCTATTTGCACAAAAATTGAAGATAATTCTATAGATCCTCAATTTTTCCAAAATCCACATTTATCTCATGGGGTTACAAACTAATCTCCTAAAAATATAAGATACAACTTCCAAATTTCTTCATAGTTTTGATAGGGATACATATCAAAACATCCATGACTCTTCTCCTTTTAATTTTCTTAGCCTAATGATCCATATCTTCCTTAAATATTCTAAAATCCTCATGAGTTTGAATTTGAAATTGAATTTGTAGTTAGGAGGCCAAGTAGGACCCTTCTAGAATCTCCAAGTTGGCCTACAATATCACAAAACTTATACCACTTTTACGTATATATGAAAACATGTTAATTTTATAATATTTAATCACAAATTCACTTAAAATGAATGACTTTGGAAAATATAATGCTAAACCCATATGACCATGAAAATGGTTACTTATCAGAGGGGCCATGTAGCTACGTAATGAGGGATGAGCTACAAAATGAGGGTGAAATGCCGGAAATGTGGGTAGAAGTGGATGACATTTTAGAGGTCCAACAAAAGTTAACTAACATGCAAGAGGAGCATAGGATTTATGTCTTCTCAGAGGGGAATTTAAAGGATAAAATCCAACATGAGGTTCACCTTTGGGAACTTTATTCATTAGAGAAGGCATTCAAGGTGAAAAGAAAATTTGAAAGAAAAATTATGGCAACAAGAAAGTTCACTACACTCACAACTATAAAGATGGAAGTGTTGCTACTCCTAGCCTTCCAAAACTACTAGGTTGAAAATACAATGATTGAGGGAAAAATGGCTTTGTTACGCTTGTGATAGAAAATACACTAAAGGTCATAAGTGTGCTGAGAAGAAATTATTTTACATAGATTGTGAAAAAGGAGGGAGAAGAGGAACAAGAAACATCTTAAGAAGAGGATATACACCAAGAACCAACCCTAATAAATAAGAAATGAATTTGATCATATCTTGTAATGCATTAAGGGAATTACCACTACTCAAACTCTCAAGATAGAAGGATATATCAAGAAGAAGAAGGTAATAGATTTGATTGATTTAGGTAATACCCATAATTTTATTCATTTTAAGATAGTCAATGAATTGAATTCCTTTCTCTATATCCGCACTGTGAGTGTCAAGTGATGGTTGAAAATGGAGGAAATATAAATTTCCCTACATGGAAAGATCCATAATATCAAGCTAGTCATGGAAGAATATGTATTGTATTTTCCATCTCTTTCCATTCTAATGGGTGGTGTTGATGTTGTACAAGGATTCCGAATGGTTACAATCTTTGGGGACAATAGCCTATACCTTTTCAAGAAATGTACTTAAAACTTGTTTTGGAAGTGAAGGAAATTGAATTAAGGGGCATCACATGGAAAATAGGACACATAATAAACTCTAATGGCATGAAAATATTTTTAAGAAATAAAAAATGAGGTGCAATTTCACAATTATTCTCACTAGAGGTTCAAACATCAAAATTATCTATTTCTCCATATCTCCAAAAAATTCGACACTCACCAGTATTTTAAACTCTCAAAGGCCTCCCACCCATTCATAATTATGATTATGCTATTAACTTGATTCTAGGAAGTGTTACTCCAAACCCTTGTGCCTTACGAATATTTCTATTCCCAAAAGAGTGAAATTGAATGTATGGTTGAAAAAATGCTATAGGCGGGTATAATTCAACTTAGTCGTATTTCTTTCTCTACTCGAGTAGTATTGGTGCATAAGAAGTATGGATCATGGCGTATGTTTCCGAATTAAGGTGGAGCTCAATAAGCTCACTATTAAAGATAAATTTCCCATTCCCGTCATTGATGAATTTTTGGACGAATTACATGGAGAAATTTACTCTTCACCAAGATGGATCTTACTTCGAGATATCAGCGCAAATTAGTATTAAGATCAAGACATACCGAAGAAAAAAATTTAGAACCCATGAAGGTCATTATGAATTTTTGGTCATTCCTTTTGGCCTTACTAATGCACCTTCCACATTTAAAGGCTCGATGAATTTCGTTTTGAAACCCTTCCTTAGAAAATTTCTATTAGTATTTTTTTATGATATACTAATCTACAACAAGTCTTGAAGGATCATGTTCAATGTGTCGACAAGGTGCTCAAACAATTGGAGGAGAAACAATTATATGAAAAAACCTCTAAATATTTCTTTGGAGTATAGGAGGTGGAATATTTGGGTCATATTTTATCTCATTAAGGTGTTAAGGTAGACCCTAGAAAAATTAAAGCCATTAAGGAATGGATAATCCCACAACGCTAAAGCATCTTCGATTATTTCTGGGTCGACAAGGTATTATCGTAAGTATGTTAAGAATTATGGGAGAATAGAAGCACTCTAACAACAAGACTAAAGAAAGATGCATTTTATTGGACTCTTGAAGCAACTAAGTCCTTCGAACATCTTAAATAGGAAATGTGCTAAGCAAGTTGATTTTAGCTATACCATACTTCACAAAACCTTTATCAGTGGAATGTGATGCCTCGTAAAATGGAATTGGTGTTGTTTTAATGCAAGAAGGAAGACCCAATTTTTTTAAAACTCATCCAATCAAGGGAAAGTATTTACTAAAACCTATTTATGAGAAGGAAATGTTGGAAATACTACATGCACTAAAGCAATAGTGACCTTACCTAATGAGTAGACACTTCAAGGTAAAAAAAATAATCATAATAGTCTTAAAATACTTGGAACAAAGATTATCTTCGCGAAGTGAAGCAAAAATTGGGTCACAAAGATGTTTGGGATATGACTTTGAAATCATGTACAAAAAAGGAAGAAGAATGTTGTTGTAGATGCACTCCCAAGAAAGGATGATGATGTCGAAGTATTACTTTAAAGCCATTTCTATTATCCAACTTGATTGGATAATAGAAACAAGGGATGAATGGAAGAATGACGAAGAGGCGTGGACACTAATTCAAAATTTTCATCAAGATCCCAATACATCTTATACATAATTTGGAAAAATGATTCAAGATGGTACAAATAACACTTATGTGTTTGTAATAACTCCCAACTCAAACAAAATATTTTTATGGAATCGCACACTCCCTTTAGGAAGGCACTTAATTTTTAAAATCTTACCATGATGTCAAGAAGAAATTTTGGGAAAGCCTTAAATATGGTATTCAAGTGTGTGGTAGAATTTTGGATTTGCAAACAAAATAAAGTCGAGACAATTAGGATCCCATGTCTCCATATAACCTTTATCCATTCCTAGTTAGCATCGGGAGGAGGTCTCAATGGATTTTATCATAGGTTTACCCAAGTCTTAAGGAAAGAGTGTCACTGTGGTGGTAGTTGATATACTTAATAAATATGCACACTTTTGTGCATTATCTCGTCCTTTTAAATCTAGTACAGCTTCTATTGTATTTATGGAAACAATTCAAAAGTTACATGGAAACCCAAATATTATTGTAAGTGACAGAGATGCCATTTTCACTAGAAATTCTGACAAAATTACTTTCTTGTCTCGTACTCAATTAGCTCATAAGCCATCTTATCATCCTCAATCTCGATGGGAAAACAGAGATAGTGAATAAATACTTGGAAGGATATCTTAGTTTCTTTGTATATGATAAAACACAATGGGCCAAGTGGTTACCTTTGGTTGAATGGTGGTATAACACTTCCCTCAATACTACAAAAAAATGGCCCCATTTATGGCACTTTATGGATATCATCCATAATCCATTACATCACATTTAAGATAAAATTGTAAGTTTCTGCGTATAAGACCACATCGAGTATCAACAACAAGTTCTCCAACTATTAAAAGGATAATCTCACTTTGGCACATAATCGAATGAAACAACAGGAAAATCAGCATTGGTAGTTGAAAAAAAGTTTTGAAGTACATGATCGGGTATTTTTATGACTACAACCATACAAAAAATGTCCCTCAAGCAAGCTAAGAAGGATAATAAATAATCACCCAAGTACTATGGTCCTCACAAGGTGTTGTAAAAATTGGTACTATGACATACAAATTGGAGCTTCCTTCATTTTCCCAAGTACACCCAAACTTTTCCAAGTTTCATGCTTCGAATAAGGTTACCAAAGTGACAAGCCTGCCTAAAAAATATTGTTAGAAATTTACGAGGGAGGAAAAATAATATTAGAGTCTCGACATAGTCACATAAACAAGAACCCTATAGCTATAGAATCGATGAATTTCGCAGTATCCCATTAAGTGGAAGAACTTACCCATCAAGATTCCATATGGAAGGATGATAATTTTATACAAAAGAATCCATAACTACTTAAGCCTCGGAGACAAAATTTTTTTTGAAGGAGATGGGAATGTTGGGTCCCTATAATGCTAGTGTAAGTCCCCTTATCCTTATTGTTAGTGTAACAAACATATTGTTATTATTTTACCCATGTAGCCCCCATATTGTTATCATGAAAGCCTCATAATCCCACTATTTTTATCGTGGTGCCCTTACGTTATCATTGTCATGTAGGCTCTAATTATCTTGTGACCACTTAGACTACATATATACAAAGGAGGTCTTATCATTTGAACCATACAATAATTTTTTATTTATGTAATCTAAGGGAGGTTACCTCAAAGAGGATAAACTTTAAATCATTGATCTATATTTTCTTATATTTTGTGACGTAGTTGCATGAAAAAAATGAAATCCTAAGTACCAACCACACAAAGGGATAGTCATGTGTGTGTATGGAGCTCTCTAATCGCATGACTAGGCCTGGATGCATGCAAGCTTGCAACCAAAAATTATTGTGTCAACCCTATGGCTAAAAACCCAAACCTTAATCACACGTGCGAGCTTCGCACCTATACAAAGAAAATTCCACGAACCCACTCGTGCCTATGTGAATCAAAACGAGAAGAGAGAAGAAGAAGATGTTCGATGATGATGTACAAATGAGGTTCACTTGACTTGAATTTACAAAGTTTCCAAGGGTGTCTAATTTCACTTTAGGGGTGACATGATCAAATGTGACATTGTGGGTTTCACTTCAAAAAATACACTTTCCCTTATCCAAATATAGTGCTTCAAAGGTTAGAATCAAGTCCTCTCGGGAAGAGGAATATAGTCTCATGACTATAATTTTTCACTGAGCTTCCAAATTAACACTCTCTCTCATCTAGGGAGAAATTCCAACTACATCATGTGATCATCATAAGTATCCTATTGTAATCTCATGCCCCATCTCTTCTCAACTCTATATTTTCTACCATTCTCGAATATAAGGAAGAAGAATCATAAGGGAGCTATAACTACCACCCTCTCAAGAAAATGAGGAAGGTCATATGGGACACTCTCACCTCATATCTAAGACAATGAGGAAGGTCCTATGGGACACTCTCACCCCAAGTCATCTCATATGGGAGCATACATCTTCTCCATCGTATGTTGAGCAATAAACGAGATACAATATCCCATCCATCCTATTGCCTACTTATATTCCCAGCGATGACCCTCAAGAGTCATGTGGTAGAAAAATTGAATCATAACTGCTTGGGTGAGATACTTGACTTACCAAAGGTAAGGATCACACACCCCCAAGCCTTCTTAATCTACTGCCAAATGGGGAATAACAATCCCAACAAGACCAACTTGTGAGTATCATGCCAACCGGGGTATACTCTCTACTAGAAAAAGATATGGGAGCTACATCTTCCACCCTATTGGTGATAGATAGGGGTGATGGCCTATTGTATAAAGATCCCTCAACCCTAGGATCCCTCAATGCTTCATTCCCTCCTTAAGGATCTCAACCAATGGGGAATAACTATGCTCATTTTTCTCGATCAACAACACCCATTATCAAGAGGGTCTACATCCATCAATGCAAGATTCACTCAAATACCAAGAACTTCCCTTTCTAAAAATTTCAGTGATAATATCTACAATATTCCTCATCTATCAATATGTGATGGAGTCTCCAATACCCTTCTCTCGTACCATGTCTTGAATGTAATGATATCGAATCTTACATGTGCTTGGAATTGTCATGAAACATAGGATTCATGCCGTAAAATCCCACTCTTTTGTTGTCGTAATATATCACATAGTGTCTAGGACCTCGCCTCAAACAACTCTCGAGATATTTCTCAACCAAACTACTTCCCGCTTATCCATGCTAACGATAATATAATATGACTCAGAGGTACTCAATGCTACAAACTTTTGTTTCCCGATAATCCAATATATCATGATAGATCCAAGGCTAAAACAACATCCGGAAGTGGTTTTATTGTCAACAACATTTCCTTCCTAATCAAAATCGATATCCATGTAGTCAAACATCTCTCGACATAATAACTCATACCAAAGGTTATTATCCCATGCAACATTCTGCACCGTTTGGAAACAACCTAATTTTCTTGAAGAGGTCCCTAAGCCATGAATTGAATCAACGTGTTCATTGCATAGCATATGTTCGATGAGTGTTCATTGAGAATATCGCAGCCCCAATCAACTATCTATACTTGGATGGATTTTCCAAATCGGGTCCTACAATTTCTCCGCATAGATTCTTGAAATCTACTTTCCATAAGTGTGGGAAGGGACTTGTGCATTCCGTGATTCCAAATATCTCCAACAACTTAATGAAATTTTTTTCCTTGTGAAAGGAAGATCTCACCGGAATTTTCCACACCTCATGGCCTAGGAAGTATAACATTCCAAGGTCCTCCATCTAAAATTTAGAGGCTAGATCCTTGTTTCACTCGATCATAAAAGTGCTCATTATCTTTCATAAATAGATATTAAACATATAAAACTAAAATCAATGGCATGCCTTGCACCACTTTGAATTAGAGATTGCGGTCGATATCGTTTCTGTGAATCCCAAACTTCATTACGTAATTATATTTCCGTAGGCGTACCATGCTCTAATGGCTTGCTTCAAACCATACAATTCCCTTTTCAACCCGCAAACATGTGTCCTTGATCCTTTACCTCAAATCGCATCGGCTACTCAACATACACTTATTATTGTAACATGCCATGGAGGAATGTTTTCTCACTTCCATCTAATTAAGGGTCCATCCTCGACTTCGTGGCAAGGGAAACTAGTACCGAGCCACAAGATCAAATCTATCATCATAATATTGTCCCTCTTCTCGGGGAGAATCCTTGTTCCATAACAACCGACTTATATTTCTCAATACTTCCATCGACTCCATGTTTTATCTTAAATAACTATTTTGAAGTCACGATCAATTTTCCATTTAGTCTCAACACAACATCCAATACATCATTCTTCATAATGGATTCGTACTCTTCGTGCATAACATCCATCCAAACTTGTTCTTTCATAGTTTATTTAAAGGTGGGAGGATCAACTTGAATCATATTTCTCATTGCTACAACATATCCATGGTACCTCGATTTCGCCTACTTTCTCTAAAATTCCTTCTGTAAAGAATGAGTCTCGACATCCTATAATGTGTCACGTATCCAAAGTGGCCTCTTCCTCGGCAGGAGGATCACATGGAGGGAGGATGCAAGGGGTCCACGCGGGACTCATGGGATTATAAAAAATGTCTCTCTGGACTTAGTTACAAAAGGACCTATTACAAGCTCACCTCGACATCACTCCCGAAACTCGTATCAAGTACAAAAAAATGTATCATACCCTAAATTAGTTATTACTTGCCTTAAAAAATTTATCCTATTGTTGGTTTTTATCCATGAAATTTTCACTACTTGAAGTCTAGCTTAAATGCTCCATTGAGCCACCACGTACCCCTTGGGGAGCGGCGCAAGTGCTTTTCGGTAGCACTTACTCCCATGCAAAGCATCAATGATAGCACCTTAGCTCACTCTAACGTTGCGTTGGTCGACTTTGAGAGAATTTTTCAAATGATTATGTGAATCTTCCCACTTTCTAGTGGCTTCTAGTGGTTCCAAACCTATCATGCTATCTCGATAACCTTGAATATGAACACCATGGAGCCATTAAATCACTTATCCACCCCTAGACCGTATTAAGTGCTTTGCGTAGAACTTACCCCATGCAAAGCAAAGATTGCAGCACCTAAGCCCACTTAATAGTGCATTGGTCGACTTCTTTGAGAGAATTTTTCAAATGATTCTCGTGAATCTTCCCACTTTCTAGTGGCTTCTAGAAGTGGTTCCAACTATCATGCTATCGCATAACCTTGAATATGAACACCATGGAGCCATTAAATCACTTATCCTCTTATCCCATTGAATAAGTAAAATCCTCATCCATTTATGGAAAAGCCATTCAATGACCAATCAATGATATAATCGCCCTCATTTCCTATAAATTCATCACTAATCATAGTGCAAAAGGAGCTTGAATTTTGTAGTGTTATGTTGGTGACATTATATCTCTTTGGAGGTATTCTTGAAATTAATATTATGTTTTTGGAGTAAGGTCATAATGATGAGGATGGACCGAAGTCGGAGCAAGTTGGCATCAAATTGATCCAACTCGGTTTTAAGTTATCCTTCTATCTTATAATAAAAATATTTCTTCTTTTCCCCAATACATGTGTTCATTATTTTATATATGTATTTTTAAAATGCAATTGATTCCGCTTGATTAAGATGAATATATCATATGTCATTTTTTTCCTTCTATTAGTAATTGTAGGTACTAATAAAACGAGCTCGCCTTGATTGGGAACCACATGAGCGACAAAAGGAAGATAAAGAATAGTGAAGGATCATAAGTAGGTGTTCTTCTCTTATCAATTTGCCTTAAGGAAAAAGACCCAAGTGTCTTTCATCTCGTTGCTCTAGGTGCATCCACCATGCTTAGAGAAACTTATCTATCCATAGGTTTGATTTCCGTAAAACAACCTTATAAAATATCCATATCATTCTTCTAGTTAGGAGGGGGATGTGGAGGAATGTCCCTTTCTTTCCAAGGGAAAGATCTTCATTGAATTTTACATGCCTTCTAATTTCAACCTTCCTTTCACTAGGAATATACATTCGAAATGCTTTAGAATATTTACAATACCCACCCATTGTATCTTTCTCTTCCAAGGGCTTCCGTCTTGCTTCTTTATCTTTCGACACATGGAAATAAATGGGGCAACCAAATATACGAAGATGACCAACGTCGGGGTTGACACCTATGAATACTTCTTTGGGATTTTTTTTTCCAATGCTTCGAATAGGAACCATGTTTTGAACATGCACAGCTACATTAATTAACTTCAACAAATTTTGATCATGGATCATGACACAAAGAGATTCTACAATAGACATATTATTTCTCTCATCTACTCCATTTTGTTTGGGATTACATGGCATAATTGTCTCTTTCTTAATTCCTTTATTCTTACAAAAATATATGAACTCATTTGAAATGTACTTCCAATCATTGTCGTACCTGGAAGATCTTAATTTTCTACCAAAGCCTTATAATTCTTGAAAAATTGAAGGCCTCATCCTTATGCTTCAATTAATATATCCAAGTGTTCCTTGAGAAATCATCAATGAAGGCAATGTAGTAGATACTTCCACTAACATATCGTAGGAGCATCAGACCACATATGTTTGTATGAATGAGTTGTAATATTTCATTTGTCTTTTTCTCTAGAGGGAATGGTCCCTTGTATTCTTTCCGTTGGCACATCCATGACATAGTCCATCATGTTGGGCTTGAACATAAAGAATTAAGCAAAGACCCATTTCTTCAATTTTGGAAGGGATTCATAGAGTAGATACCAATATTTGGTGCCATAACATGATTTTATGATCAATATCATGGACCAATGCTAAAATAAGTCTTTCTGTTGAGTCTATAGAGTCCTTCAAACATAGATCCCAATGTGAGTGCATCTCTCATAGGGGATCCCAAGAGCTGGCAGAAGTACTTTTCCCTCGAGGAAGGAAACCTCAACCTTTTGTCTTACAAAGTAGATATATATATACAAAATTATTCTTAAACCTCAACATATACATCACATCATAAATAAAATATAGTTCCCTGAGTCCAAATGAAATTTACCGTAATCGAAATTTGTAATGGGATGAGTGGATTTGTCTCCAAGAATAATTTTCAAACTCGACTCCTCTCCACCAAATTAGAGATAACTTCTTTATACCTAGATAAATTATGAAAGGCCCCACTATAAACCAAATTTCCTAATTATCCTTAGGAGAGGAACTAGAAATTTTTGAAATAAGAATATATTTAGATTGATTAGCAACATTACTATCATACCCGTGTTTCTTGACTTATTTTGTGGATGGTGGTCTTCTTCATGATCACTTTGAGTATATCTTATTCTTCTTTCATCTCTTCCATTATGATAATTCATTCGATCATCTCTTTTTCTTTGATTATTAAACCTATTAGTGTTCCTTCTAGTGTTTTAGCATGGACCATTGCTCTTCTTTGGGAAATATTGGAGACAGTGACCTTTATCAGAGCTACTATAGCATTAAAATGTGAGATGTTTCTCTTTCATTCCTTATATTCTTGAATTTCAAGGAGGAGGTATCCTTGAATTTGATGGACCTCCTTTTCCTTTATTTTTATTTTTATGAGTGATGAATGTAGTGGGATCTCCTCCTTCACTCTTGTTTATCCTACCTCTAGAAACCATCATTTATTCTTCTAGAGTGAGATTTCCAAAAATATCATCAAATGACGGGAAATTGTTGTTTTTTCTTATAGTAGTAATGAAGTTTTCCTAAATAGGAGGGAGACCTCTAAGGTTTACAATCACCAAGTCAATGTCATACACAATTTCCCCAACTCTCTATAATTGATCTCTAAAATAGTATATCCTCATAATGTAGGATTGCACAATCTCCTTTTATTTATCTTCATATCCTTCAATTGATATTTCAAGGACATGATTTCATTAAAAAAAATTGTTGCACTCTATACATTCCAAATATCTTGTCATACATATCCTTAGAAATTAAAATTTTCAAATTCCTAACATATGCAAGTAAATGATCTTGTAAACCATCAACTATGATTTTATTTTCTTTTAATTCACCTTCTTTGTAATTTTTCAAAAGATTTAAGCATTCTCTAGAGGCTTGGGTATTTTTTTCCTGAATTTATTCAATGTGCATCATTGTCATAAGCTATGATTCCCATCCTAACTTTCCAAGAAGCAAAGTTAGATGAGTCACCCAACTTATCATTTTACTTGAATTAAGATGAAGACATCTTGATTTGATCAAATAGGCACCTTCAAATTTCCTAATATGATTGCTTCAACTATTTTCTCCTTTGGGATTTTCCTTCACCTTAGCTTTGATACCATGTTAATTTTTACACTACTCTATGTTGCTTCAATTAATTTAGCCCAATTCAATTCTTTATTTAGAAATATTTCTCATTAGAAATTAAATCTTTTCATCAATCAATAGTAACTAAAGATATAACAAGTAATGCAATGAAAATAGGAGACAATTAGCAACATCAACAAGAGACACATATTTGGCCAAAGAACAGGGAAAACACCCACAATGGTAGAAACCATTTGTAATTTTTTTCTATTATATTGTCATAAAGGATCAGTAGAGAGTATAATGAGCGAATACAATATCCATCAAAATCTCCCCAAACAATATCTAGAAATATGATCCCAAATAATAATATTGATTAGAGTTAACTTTCCTAATTTGAGGTCAAATGCACTGCACTGTAAAATGAAACCTAATTCCAACCTCATGGAGGGAGAATGATGCATGCAACTAGAGCTTCTATGTGCATGCACCGATAGGCCCGTATGCATGGTTGCAACCGAAAAAAATCTTGTGTCAACCTTGTAGCCGGAAACCAAAAACCCTAATCACATGTGCAAACTTCATATCCTAGAATTTCGGACTCGTTCAAACTAAATTCCACAAACCCATTTCGTACTCGTGCGATCCAAACTCAAGAAGATAGGAAGATGATGATGCTTCGATGATGATGTAAAAATCAGGTCACTTGACTTGTATTTATAGGCTTACAAGGGTATCTAATTTTACTTTTAGGGCCGACCTCGATCAAATGTTACAATGTGGGATTCACTTAAAAAATACACTTTCCCCTTGTCCAAATCCAAGAAGCCAAAGGTCAAAATTGGTCCACCTAAAAGAGGAATCTAGTATCATGATTTGAATTTGTCATTGAGCTTCCAAATTAGCACAAAGAATATAAATAATAGAATGGAAAATGATGGATTCTTCTTGTATAATAAAAAATTCTATGTTCCTAATTGAGAAGCCAATAATTTTGGCCCGTACTAAGAAATATGTAGCCGATTATATAGACAGATGAATATAATGTTAAAAGGTAAAAGTTGAGCATAGGCCTCTAATACATTTTCTACAACTATTACTCATTCTTTAAAAGAGATGGGAGATTGTTACCATATGTTTCATCACTTAGTTTCCCATAATAGTAATGGTGGAAAACTTATAATAGTTATAAAATTTATTCTAATTAAGATGACTTATATGGTAGCCAACATTCAATAGATTTATATGAAAGAAATTGAAGAAATTGTCATTCTACATGGTGTTCCTAAGGAAATAATATCATATAGATTTTAATAACAATTATTAATATTATTGATAACAATTATTAATTTTATTAATAATAATTTTTATCATTATTTTTATAAAATTATCTTTATTATTAATATTATTAGTTTACTTTTATTATTGTTGGGATATATTAGGATATTAACAATTATTAATAATAGTTATTACAAAAGCCATTAATATAATAATAATAGATTAATAATAATATTGAGTAACATTAATTTATTTTTTTCTCGAATAAGACTAATTCTATTAAGAGAGTAAACATATAGTACATTATAATCAAGCTGTATGCAAGCGAAGAAGAAAAGCATGGGAGTCGTAGGTGATAGGCTATCAACCTCGCTCCTAATGACAACCAAGGAATGAGCAAAAGATAACAATGAATGTAGAAAAACTAGAGCTGGACAGAGGTATCTACCCAAGGTAAGGGATATTGCCAAACGACATTTTTTCCCTTTTTTCTTGCTTAATTTGACCCAACCAAAGGGAACTCGGGCCGGGCTATGACCAATCAGGGACTATCCCCGCACTAGGGGCAGATTTATCCGAGTCGAGGAAGAAGACATGTGAGAGTGTTTCTAAGAGATTGAAGGGGTAGAGATCCACGGACCGTCTAGAGGGAGCGTCCATTGGAATCCCAATATTCTCCCCATCTCCACTCTCCTCATCCGAGCCGGAGGAGTCCGTATCATCCACTTTATGAACATAGGAATTCCAAATTTTTGGATTTGGGTTTGGCGATTCAGAGCCCTTATTTTTTTGTATCGGGCATGCAGCTTGGAGGTGCCCCGTTTGATGACAATGGCGGCAACGAAGGTTGTATTTTCATAATCCAAGGTTTGTGTCCAATGGAGTCCCCAACCTTGAGGTTGATCCGGTTTGGAAATCCTTTGCCGATATCTATTTCCGCACATAATCTACCGTAGGTGTAGATTCCTCCTCTCCCTTTGGTGTATCTATAGCAAGATAGCGGCCTAAGGTATCTCCAATGGCTAAGAAAAATGAGCAATGCCATGATGCGCCGGGGAAGGTTCGTGTTCGACCAGATGGGAATTTTGTGATGATGCACCAAGAGGGGCTCAAGTCCGGAAACCATGGGGTGAGGAAAATCCCACTCTGTGCCCCAACTGCGCTCCGTTAAAGCTTTCTAGTAATATTCGTTTGAGTCAAATGCCACAATGAAGAAGCCTTTCAAGCATAAATAGATTCGTTTTTTATTAGTCCAAGCTTGGTGTGGATCCATTGGTATAAATCGTTGTGCGAGGCCATAGACCATTTAATCCGCATATGATTGTGGTTTCGGCAAATTTCCGATAATGATCGTCAACGCGAGGATGAGAGAATTCCTGAAGGAGAAGGAATTTCCTCCAATTTATCCACCAATAATGGTCAGAGCCATGCTTGGTTGAGTCGTCTTCGAAGAGGACTCGGTTGGGTTGCATCTTTATGGACCGCATCTTTGTGAGAGAATGGAGGAGCAGAGGAGGTCTGCCCAAAGTAACCTCCTCTTAGACGAAGGGTAAAAACAATAGAAGCATCCCTTTGAATACAAGAAAAGGAGAGGGGAAGAGGGTCCTCTAGTCGTTTACCTTCATACAGTTAATCTCTCGGTAAGGGGTGGGGATCTCCACGGGATTTCGAGTTTGTACAAAAGATCCCCCGCACAAGATTTGTTTCGCACACCCAAGTGCCAACGTCTTGCCAGAGAGGAGTGTGATTTGGATCTCAAATTTTGGTGCTCTTGTCATAGACCGCTGGGTTTGGAGAAGCACATTCTTCCGGCGAGCAAGGAGGTGAAGCTCAATGACTCTCCCGTTTGATCTCATGTTCTCAAATAAGCCCCCGTCCTAGTTTACCAACCACCGTTTTTCTCCGTGGAGAATAGTATTTGCTCGAGCAAGATCTAATATTGTTAAATCACCATAGGAAGCCTCTAGTTCGCCTTCAATAAGGCTACTACACCCGTAAGGGTGGAATAAAATCAATACTGCTACCAACCGAAACCCTTAGGCTTTCTCGTGAGGGCGCTGTTGCATAGCCACCCGAAGCATTTGCAAAGAATACATCCACGCCGACAAAGATCCGCTTTTGTGCCAAGGATAAAGCCAATGACTCGATCCCCGCAACCCTTCGTAGCTCGGCTTGCTACCAAAACTTGAACACGTTCCTTCTAGTTGAAGATCTTCGCAAGCAGAGTAGCTTCACTACTGCCACCGAACAAGATGGGCAACCGAAAGGATGGGCCACGTTTGCGGCCGCATCAATTTTGAATGGGAAATATTGACGAAGAAATCCACGCAGCCATCTCGCTTGTCGTGGAATCGTTAGCGTGGGGGAGACGAACAAAATTTCCGTTAAGACGGCGGCCGTAGAGCCGACCAGGCCAAGGCTGAAACGCCGTCGGCGGCGCGGTGCATTCGAAAACCTTAGTGTAGTCCATCTCTCCATCGTATGACTTGATCTCCAATCCTAAAATAAATTTTTGCTTTATTTAATATTTATAACATTATTAATATTAATTAATATTATATTATATTACTATAATATTTTTCTTAATAATAATAATAATTATTATTATTATTATTGTAATAATACAACTTAATTATTATTGTAATAACACAACTTTTTCAAATTATAGTTCCCCTAATTTATTCAATTGACCATTTCTATATTTTATTTTATTAATTTCCTAACGTATTTTCCCAACACCACTTTATCGATTAGGTATCTCTTTCTCTTGAAATTTTTTTGCTTCTTGTCCTCGATGATAGGTGAAGTGTTCAACCAAAACATCAAACGTTTCAACTCCTTTTAACATATTTTTTCTCCAAATATTTCCTTTTCGCAGAGATCCCATGTTCACTTCCAACTTTTTAGAAGGGATCGTTTTTAAGGAACTTAAGTCAAACTAAATTTTAGCACAACATATCGCCTAGATTTAAATTGATAGATATAAAGGATCAACAACATAATTGAACACATACTAATAATGTATGTAATAAACACAGCCTTCCATGTCAAAATACCATCTTCATTTGGTTAAATTTTCTTATAACAACGAGTATCGAGCATCATTGAAAATGAGGCCATTTTGAAGATTTGTATGGTAGAAAATAAAACACATTAGTGAGCTAGGAAAACTTAGAGGAAATAACCATTAATGTATTTGAACTCGCTATGAATGGAAAGTAAAATGGAAAATACAACATTTAATTTAAAGGAAACATAGGATAGGTAAAAGAACTACGTTGACGAAGAAAATATATATAGGGAATTTAGAGTGCGAGCATGTGTTTTTAAAAGTAACCAATTAAAGGAGCTCATCAAGATTGGAAAGATGTCAATTTTGGAAATATTTCAAAAATGACAAGAGATATTATGATTTGTTTTAAATTCTAGAGAGGATAGGCCTACTTGCATACATTCGCATTTCCTACATTCATTTCATCTTGGATTTCATGTGTTCCCATTGAAGAATTATGTACTTGAACTTAACCACATTATTGATTAGATTATGCTTAAGGTAGAACACATACAAAGGGGATTTTCAAGTGGAGCCAGGCACATCATGGACTTCCGTGTACCACACTAGTTTGGATACCTGATGGGTCCCTAACTAGACATAAAAATAAGGCCCATCTATCTTTTATTAATCCCATATACCTTCCTTACGCACATGAATATATATATTAAATATCTCCTTCTCCACTTAATAATGTTTTCTTATGCTTCAATATTTTCTTCGAAGGTTTAAAGGTAATCGTACATTTGTGCCTAATATTGGTTATTTTTTTAGAATATTGTGAGAATATTTGGCATATTATGCATTTGGAGAAGGATATGATTTAGGGACTTGCTCCCCACCGGAAGATCAACATTGGAGAATAAATGAGCACAATATCGTGAAATTAGGGAGAAATCCTTGAGATATTCAAGGGGGTTGTCCATTTTCTCCTTAACTCTCAAAGGAAGCCAAAGGATCCCTCATGAGATCCCGTCCAAAAAATTTGAATTCCGTGAGGCGTGCCCAAGACTCAAGACAAAGTGCACTCAAGCCATACTTCACTTGAGTCAAGTGGACTCAATCACCCCAATGATTCTCTCCAGCTAGCTCAAGTTCCAGAGGCAAAATTTCAAGCAACTCAAAGAGGATAAGACTAATATTTGTTTACCTGGAGTCAAATGACTCAATAGACATTTTATAGGGAGTTTTTGGTAGCCGCCTTTTAGAATAAATAGAGCGTAGCCAGAGCTAGAAGAGTTATTCAATTCTGGCCGATTCTTCAATTCCATTTTGGGAATTTTACCGCAAGCTATTAAGCTTTTTATTGTACTCGTTGATTAGACTTTCAAAAAATGTAACAAGGATATTTTCTTCCCCGAAATGAGTAGACATACTCCATTTCCATCGTATTTAGTTCCGTAGAGCCAGCCATGGGTTAGGGGCTCAACCCATGCCTCAGCCTTCTCTATCGTTGTCATCCTTTCCTTATGTTATTTAGCTATTTCTATTTCTCATATGTTCATCGGGCCGTTATATTTCATACAGATTTAATCCGCTTATATACGTTGTAGAATAGTTGATGAACCTCCATAAACCGTGAGGCGCTCCTTCGCTCTCATCTCCCCGTTGATAGAGCTCGAGGAGGGACCTTCCCGTTGCACTGCACCTTTTGGGCTATGATTCTCCGCTTTCTGTGGATCAGGCTAGAATTTTTTTTTGTCTTTAGAATGCAAAGCTTCCATATTTCTTGCATAAATCGGCAATTTAATTGCAGTACGTGTAGCCACGGAGAATTTCAATGGCACCTTCCCGTTTCCATTTTCCATCTCTCGCTCACGACTCCGAACACTATTGTTACGCCTCCATTCCCATCCTTTCGTCCTTTATCAGCTTGTCGCGCCTTTTTTATTCACAAAACTTAAAAACGCTAAAGTTTTACCTTTGCCCTCGCTCCTCGAACTTCCCGCTACCGTGCGATCGCAATCGCATCGCACAAAATTTTTTCCCCTTTTCCCTTAAGACTTACAAAGAATCCCTTTTCGCAATCGCACATCGCACTTTGCAATTGTTTCCTTTTCTTTGAGAACTTACCACTCCCAACACTAATTGTGATATTTTCCACATCAAATCACTCATCGCAACCTTTTCCCTTTTCTTTAACACTTACTGCTCTTTTCTGCCGATTGCAATATTGTTATCGCACTCCACCATCGGTCCTACTGCCTATCACAAATCACATTTTTCAATTTTTTGTAGAAATTTTCTGAATAATGATTAATTATCCACCGAGACTATCCTGATCACATATCAATTCGAATTCATATGCAACACATAATCTCTTCCACTCAGATCATCACACATGCGAAAATAAAACAAGCGATAGCACATCAAATCATCATACACATTAACACAGTATGTATGGGGAAAGCTTATAGCTGAAAACCCCGCAGCTATTTTGTATATTATAATGGAGAAATCATGTAACAAAATCAGTACAATACTCCTCACAAGTACTCAGTACTTTCTCATAAAGTTACACACAAACTAGCTTGGTTTTGAACAGGTTACTGGTTCAAAACTCACCACTAATTGCCTTTCATCTATTGTGCAATCATGGCCTGTCTAAATAGAGATCCAAGGTTTGAATATCCTTGGCTTGATAGTGCAATAATCATGGGAAATTCCTCCAAGTGTGGTGCAAATCTCATGCACAACTGATGTCGCCACTGATAGCTAACTCCACCCTTTCATCTACCTCTTTCACTGGTCTCCACTGAACTATCCATGCACTGTAGTGAACTGATGTGTTCTTGAGTTGAATAATGAGTTACTAATTAATTAATTAAATATTATTTAATTCACTCCACTTATTACTAGTTGATTATCTAGTTAAACTAATCTCAACCAGTTCAACTAAGTTAAACCGAACACAACTCCACTAGCTGTCTCATTAACTCCACCAAACTTCTACCACTGAAGTCCTAACTGAAGTCAACCATGCATGAGCTCACCTAACCCCTAGGAATAGCGTAATTCCTCTGTCAGATGCATGAGCCACTTCCAAGGCTCAAACTGAAGTGCTCCAAGAGAGTAAACTAAAGTTTAGAGTCCAAATATTATTAAGGGTAAATAATATTTGACTTCCCTATTTTAAGGAGAGGCAATCTAAAAATAGACTTCGACCTATAGGTCCAAAAAATAGAGGTCCATCTATTTTTACCAACATGACCAATACTCCAAGAATAACATACTGCAATCCCCGGACCATGCTCCATATGTCTAAAAATAGACATAGTCTAAAAATAGACTTTGCGCCAGAATTTGCCTGCGGGCCCACTTAGTGAAGGCGGCTTCATTTCACTAAGCTCCATCATCTTGCTACATTTTCAACACTCCCTCTCAGCAAGATATGGATTATCTGCAACCCCTATCCTGCCTCTGTGAAATTTGAACTTGCTCCTGGTGAGCGCCTTCGTAAGGATGTCGGCATCCTGATCCTCCGTGGGAACATATGAAAGCATCATGATTCTCCGTTGAACACAATCTCTGATATGATGGTACCTGATGTCGATGTGTTTGGACCTATCATGAAATACTGGATTAGCCAAGAGTTTAATGCAACTCTGGTTATCACAGTAGATCACTATAGGCTCCAAATGCAACCTGAACAATCCTGCGAGGATCTTCCTCATCCAAATAGCCTCGCATGCAGCCAAGCTAGCTGCCATGTACTTGGCCTCTGCTGAACTGAGTGCCACGGATCTCTGCTTCCTGCTGTACCAGGAAACTGCTGTCGACCCAATGCTGAAAACTCCTCCAGATGTGCTCTTCCGGTCCGTTGGGCTCCCTGCCCAATCTGCATCAGTGAAGCCAGAAAGCTTCGCTCCATCCTCCCGTCTGTACCATAGACCATATCCCGATGTGCCTCTAATATAGCGCAATACATGCTTTCCCGCCTTCCAAAAGAGCTTGGTAGGCTTAACCATAGCTTGCGAAAGCTGGTTAACTGCATAGCATATATCGGGTCGTGTATTGACCAGATACATAAGCGACCCCACCAACTGTCGATAGACAGTGGCATGCACTACCTCTGCTGAAGTAGCATCCTCCTTCCTCCAACCACCAGGAAGATGAGTGTCAACAGGCTTGCAGCCTTGCATGTTGAACCTCTCCAGAATCTCCCGAGCATACTTGCCCTGAGAAACAAACAGTCCTCCGCTGCGCTGCCAAATCTCCAATCCCAGGAAATTATGAAGGATGCCCAAGTCCTTCATCTCAAACTCTCGTGCAAGATCCTCCTTGCATGAAAGTATCAACTGCTCATCGCCAGTCAAAATCAGATCATCTACATACGGTACGATGATCAACAGCTTCCCCTCCACCACAATCTGGTACAGGTTTGGATCCGCCTCACTCTTGGAGAATCCAAGCCCGGTGAAGTAGCTGTCTATCCGAGTGTACCAAGCACGAGGTGCTTGCTTCAGCCCATACAGTGCTCTCTTGGGTCGGCACACATGCGACTCACTGCTGAAGATCTCAAAACCTTCAGGCTGCTCTATGTACACCTCTTCCTCAATAACTCCATTGAGGAACGCAGTCTTCACATCCATCTGATGAATGTGCCACCCCATCTGCGTTGAGAGAGCAAGGATCGTCCGTATGGAAGAGTACCTTGCGACAGGTGCAAAAGTCTCCTCATAGTCAATCCCCTCGATCTGTGAGAAGCCACGGGCGAGAAATCTCGCCTTGTACTTCTCCACACTCCCGTCAGCCGCCTGCTTCACCTTGTAGATCCATCGCGAACCTACAACTGATTTCCCAACCGGTCTTGGGACAATCTCCCATGCACTGTTCCTGATGATCGAATCATATTCTTCGATCATGGCATCAACCCATGCGGGTTCCTCCACAGCTTCCTCAAAAGAGGATGGCTCAGTCACAACACATTGACTCACAAGAGCCATGTATCCAGTGTACCGATCCGGTGACTGTCTCTGTCTGCGCTGTGCTGTAGGTGGTCCTACAACCTTCTCTGCATCTCGAACCAGTCGCTCAGCTTCTGTAGTGCGCATGCGCCCTCTGATGGTTGGCGCTGCCTGGGTGGTTTCTTCCACCTCCTGAACCTCCTCTTGTGGCTGATCCACATCAGGAAGCTCCTCCTTAGGAACTAACAGCTCCTCATCTGCATGCAAGTGTAGCTCCCTCTCAAGCGAACACTGCATGGCTTTCTCCTCCTGGAATTTTATATCCCGTCGCACAACAGTCTTGCGACTGTCTGGCACATACACCCGATAGTTGTGAGGTGTATCAGTGTACCCCACAAATATTCCAACTTCAGCAGTTGGATCCATCTTCCTTCTTGCATCCTTCGTCACATGCATGTAGACAGGAGATCCGAAAATCCGCAAATGGGAAATATCAGGCCTCTTGCCAGAATAAGCCTCCTCTGGTGTACTCATGCCAAGAACCTTGTCAGGACAACGGTTCTGCACATACACTGCTGTATTGCATGCCTCAGCCCACAAGTGAAGGGGTAGGCCCTGATCATGCAACATCGCCCGTGCAGCACCCACGATCGTTCTGTTCTTCCGCTCAGCCACCCCGTTCTGCTGTGGTTTATGGGGTGCGATGAGCTCTCTCCGAATCCCTTCTGCGCTGCAGAACTCCTTGAATTCAGCCGAGATGAATTCACCACCGTTATCACTCCTTAGAGCAATCACCTTCTTCCCCGACTCCTTCTCGACCAGTGCTTTAAACTCACAGAACTTCGCGAATGTATCGCTCTTCATCTGCATGAAGAAGATCCAGCACTTTCGAGAGAAATCATCAACAAAGATCACATAATACCTGTGCTTTGCTGTCGAAGCAACTGAGAAAGGACCACACACGTCTGTGTGAACTCTCTCGAGGATCGTCGTGGCGCGACTATCCTTCTCGTGAAAGGTGGCTTTCACATACTTCCCTAAAGTACACCCCTTGCACTGATCTGACTACGCAAGAGTGCCCTTAGGAAGCCCAGTAGAAATCTGCTGCAGAATCTTCAAAGCTCCATGGTGAAGGTGGCCCAATCTCTTGTGCCACAGTTCGCCCTCATCATCCCGTCTCACCACTTCTCCCGCCTTGCATGCCATAGCTGCGCAGCCATCTACCTGCAATTGATAAAGGTTCTTGGTTCGAACCCCTATCTTCCGGGTCTCTCCAGTAGTCTTACTGCGCAGGAAGGCTTTTCCTTCGCTGAAGACCACATCATACCCCTTATCCTCCAACATCGCTACTGAAATCGGGTTCTTCTTCAATCCAGGTACATGCATGACATCCTTCAGTACAAAGGGTTTACCAGACTCCCTCTGAAAGGATATGGTACCGATACCAGTCGCACTGTATCTACCATCATCGCCCATCTCGATGTACACACCCAAATCTTTGTCCTCCAGATCTGAGAACAACTCCCGATCTCCCGTCATATGAAATGACGCACCGCTGTCCAAGAACCATACCGATCCCAGCACACTTGAAACCAAGCATGCAATTAGTGAAAATTCAAGCTCGAACTGTGAAGCCAAAGCTTCTCCATCTGCAGATCTTCCGGCTTGCTTGTTATTCTTCTTCTTTGGACAATTGGTAGCATAATGTCCGTGATCATGGCAATGAAAACACTTCACTTTTGCCATATCCTGCTTCTTGCCCTTTGCACCAGAATGAGAGGTTTTCTTACCCTTCCCTTTCTTTGCTTTGGCCACCAAAGCGCAGTTTTCTTCATCAGCTCCCTTTGATGAAGATCCATCTTGAGTAGTCCTCCTTATCTCCTCCTGCATGAGATCCGCCCAAAGGCGCTCCCATCCCGGCAGCTTCTCCCGACCATTGACACTGTCTTGATATGAGTTCCAAGCCTTCGGAAGACCAAGGAGAGCCAGGTCGACCATGTCGTCGTGTCGACCATGTCGTCATCTTCGACAGTTCTTCTTCGACAGTCCACCCCACACTTCGAAGCTCATCTCTGCATTGAGTGAACTTCGTGAGGTATTTGGCGATACGTAAGCCTTTCTCCACCATCTTGATGTTCTGAGTATCTTTGAGCGCCGATATCCTTTGGTCACTCTTACTCACGAATAGATCCATCAAAGCTTTCCACATTAGAAATGGAGAAGCCTTTCCATGCGTTGGTCTGATATGATCCTTGACGCCCTCCAACGAATCCTTGACATTTCGCCATCTTCTTTTGCGAACCGACTTGAGCGGGATCGGTGGGCTTTTGGACATCCATATCTACGAACTCCTTCGACCCATTTCTTATCTTGCCTCATACGATCTTCTTCCATGTGACATAATTCAAGCGCATTGAGAGCATATTCGAGTCGCAAACCGTTGAAATACATTTTCAACACCGGCACCAAGAAAACAAAACTGCTGCAAAATTTTGAATTCCACCTCAAAGCTCAACCGCTCTAGATCTGTGAGAAAAAATTATTTCTAGCAGAGAGAGTGACTACAAGGGGCATTTACCAGACCTTTCACTTTCCGAAGAAAGATGAATCCGGAGGTTACCTGGCCTGCATGCAGACTCTGTCTACTGAAATAAGTTTGTAATCACTGTGATGATCAATCTCTACTTCAATAGCTCCGATACCATGTAGAAATTTGCTGAATAATGATTAATTATTCACCGAGACTATCCTGATCACATACAATTCGAATTTATATGCAACACATAATCTCTTCCACTCAGATCATCACACATGCGGAAATAAAACAAGCGATAGCACATCAATTCATCATACACATTAACACATTATGTATGGGGAAAGCTTATAGCTGAAAACCCCGCAGCTATTGTGTATATTATAATGGAGAAATAATGTAACAAACTCAGTACAATACTCCTCACAAGTACTCAGTACTTTCTCATAAAGTTACACACAAACTAGCTTGGTTTTGAACAGGTTACTGGTTCAAAACTCACCACTAATTGCCTTGCCTCTATTGCGCAATCATGGCCTATCTAAATAGAGATCCAAGGTTCGAATCTCCTTGGCTTGACATTGCAATCATCATGGGAAATTCCTCCAAGTGTGGTGCAAATCTCATGCACAACTGATGTCGCCACTGATAGCTAACTCCACCCTTTCATCTACCTCTTTCTCTGGTCTCCACTGAACTGATCATGCACTGTAGTGAACTGATGTGTTCTTGAGTTGAATAATGAGTTACTAATTAATGAATTAAATAATATTTAATTCACTCCACTCATTACTAGTTGATTAGCTAGTTAAAATAATCTCAACTAGTTCAACTAAGTTAAACCGAACACAACTCCACCAACTGTCTCATCAACTCCACCAAACTTCTGCCACTGAAGTCCTAACTGAAGTCAACCATGCATGAGCTCACCTAACCCCTAGGAATAGCGTAATTCCTCTGTCAGATGCATGAGCCACTTCCAAGGCTCAAACTGAAGTGCTCCAAGAGAGTAAACTAAAGTTTAGAGTCCAAATATTATTAAGGGTAAATAATATTTGACTTCCCTATTTTAAGGAGAGGCAGTCTAAAAATAGACTTCAACCTATAGGTCCAAAAAATATAGGTCCATCTATTTTTACCAACATGACCAATACTCCAAGAATAACATACTGCAATCCCCGGACCATGCTCCATATGTCTAAAAATAGACTTTGCACCAGAATTTGCCTGCGGGCCCACTTAGTGAAGGCGACTTCATTTCACTAAGCTCCATCATCTAGATGCATTTTCAACACTTTTATCCCCATCGTAAATCACACTTTTTATTTGGTTCCTTTAACAATTACCGCTCCACTGCCGTTACTTGAGCTCTTGTGATCGCGCTCACTTCCACCAGGTCCCACCAGCCACGTCACCATCATAAAGCTTGCACTTCTCTCCTACTCCCGAGATTGTACTCCCACTTCTCTGCCATCGCACTTTTCAAAACATTCTTCTCAAATCCTTTTTTGCGCCATAATTAGGTTTATAAAAGGCATAAACCCATCTTTTCACTTCTAAACCTTGTTTCATGTGTATAAGCCCTCCATTAGCCTCTTTAGCCATTTTTTCCTCAAAGCTGCATAAGCACACTTCTTCAAATTAGAATTAGGTCATATATAGTTGCATAGATAGGAGCATGATAGATAAGAGTAGGGCATGTTTATTGGTGAGAAGTTAAGTGTGGTTACAATTAGGTTTCCTTTTATGCAACTTAAATTATCTTCCTTTCTTGTCATTTTCTTTCGGCAATTTAGATTAGTTCCTTTCACATGTTTATTTTCAGCAATTTATATTAGTTCCCTTTCTGCCATTTCTTTTCAGCAATTTAATTTAGTTTCCTTTTATAATTTCCTTTCGAAATTTAGTTTAGTTTTTCTATTGAAGTGTGATAGACTTCGAGAACCCTTAGAAATAGCACCCTTTCATAAAACGGAAGAGGATGACATGAACGGGGAATGCATTTGTTGTGTATAGCATTGTCACCTCCAGTTTACACTACTCAGACCCCGGGTTTTATAGGCAAGTAGGTCAACCGGCGGGAGTTGCGACACTCGTGGTGCAATACCCGAGACTCACCAATACTGGATGCATAAATGCTTAATATTTAATATGATGAATGATGAATGAAGAGGGAAAAATAATGGAATATTAAAATAAAACACATTAAAATTAATAAAAAAATTTCATTTCCAACTACATGAGGTAAGGAAAATTCGGAAGATTTTTCCTTTTTAATATAAAGAATCTGAAATTCTTAAATTATTCTCTCTAAAGTTTGAAGTTAGTGTCATAGTATAAAAACTACCTCCACGAGTTCGCCCTTTTAATGCTAAGAAAATACAAACTTGCAGAGCAGTTTTCTTTCTTGAGTTTAATGTAATTTGTACCTTAGTCATTAAACTTACCTTTCACTTATACCAATTCTGCTATTGGAAAAAATAATCTTTAATTTATTCTTTTAAATAAATAAATAATTTATACTTGTATTCATACGAGCATTCTAGATGTATGCGGGTGGAGAGGTAAAGACTAAGGACATCAATTTTTTTCACAAATTTTCTTTACAGGGATGAAGGGAGACCTTGTTTTTTAACACTATAGTTATGAATTATATGATACTTTGTAATATTTTGATGATGAAACGGGAAAGGCATTAGGTTGGTCACTCTTTGTATTTACTTTTTGATGGATGGTTGTAAATTATAAACAACCAACCTCTCATGTTTCCATGGTTGACGATATATAATAGGTCTTTGAGGCACAGCTATGGATAATGTTTCATGCAAAGACTAAGGACCTCATCTCTTTTTTTCACAAATTTTCTTCTAGGGATGAAGGAGACCTTGTTTTTCTAAACCTCTAAGTTATAATTATATGTCATTTTGTAATACTTTGATGAAAAGGAAAGGTGTTAGGTTGGTCACCATTTGTGTTTACTTTTTGATGGATGGTTGTAAATTATAAACAGCCAACCTCTCATGTTTCCATGGTTAGGGGTGATGTAATAGGTCTCTAGAGGCTTGTAGCTATGGATAATGTTTTTTGCGGGATGGTTATCAATATAAATAACCCTTTTGAGTGCACACGGTCATTTGCAAATGTAATTTTCACCATTTTTAATGAAATTTATGATTTCTACGGTGGAAAATATTTATACTATCTCTTTTATAAGTATAAATTTTAAATTAAATTATAATCGTGATAGTTTTTATCATATGGATGAATTTATTTATTTGCATTAATATTATTTAAAGTTTATAATTTTATTATATAATATTAATATGAATATTAAATTTATTTGTTATTTTTTTCAATATTATGTAAATTAACAAAATTCAATTTTAAGTAATAAGTATGGTTTCAAAGTATAAATGATGGACTAAAATTTTTATGTGAAACAATAGTTCAAACTTCAAGACCCAAGATCTCTTTAAAAGAAATTAAAAATCTAATTTCATATAAGCCATAAGAAATTAATGGATTCACACAAATTTATTTACATGTAAAGTATTAATACATTTTAAAATCCAGAAAACTATTTTAAAAACCTAAAAATTAACTTAAGTATTATAAACTTTCCCAAAAGAATTTACAAATATTCTCCTTCATACACAAGAAACATTTATCAATTTCTCACTAGCTTCTATTTATTAAATATACAAATTTCAAGTCATTCCCCTACCTTTTTATTAGTCCTTACCTCATTGGGGACATAGCATTTGCTTCACAATCAAGTTGTATTATGCATTATTTGGTTTTTTTTGCAATTACAACCCAAGTTTGAGAAAATGCTTGAAGTATTTTCTATTTTTCATAAATTCAAAATAAATTATTGAATTTTCGATCAATGTTATTTCTAATTTTTTATTGGCTAAAGGAGCTCTAATGGGGGAAATAATTCCCCTGGTGGAGAGTGTTTTATTTTCATTTCTTTCAATGCCTAAAAAATCATTTTAAAATTAAAGTAAAATGAATTTTGTGAATGACAATTGTGTTGGTGGCGCTACGACCTCTCACTATTATGTGCTTCTACTCAATGGGGGCAAGAATTGATAGTGAGTGAGTTGATCTTGATGAACGATGCGGTAGTGGTATGGTTTCATTGTGCATAAGGTATGCATTGCTTTAGGAGAATCAGGATCTTTTACACAGATCAGGTGCTAATCAATTATTGTAATAAATGTATGCAGAAAAAGTTGTATTTTAAATTATTATTGAAGCGCGTTTTTTTTTAAGTACAAAAATAGGTATAAGGTGGTTGTGTGGTTAGTTGTTGATGTGAAGGAAACTATTATGTTAATGCTCTATTCAATGATGCAAGATTTGTGCGGTTGTAGTTTGTTTGCATAGGTCCTCGAGGGGTGAACAAATGTCGAACTAATATTTATGATGTTTGTGTACATGAATGCAGAGCATGTGCATGAGGAGGTTAATTGTCCTTTGCATAATGATTATTAGGGTTGTTGTGCGTAACGTTTACTACGCGAGAGGACAAACTATGTGCTTGGTTGAGGTCTTTGCATACACAAGGGTGCTAAATTTATGTAATTTCCAGAAAATTCTTGTGATGAAGAAGTGTTGTGACAAAATGAATGTGCAAAGGCTTTGTCTTTTTATTTATTATTTATGGAGTTTTACGGAAGTACATAAGTAGTTTCTGAAGGTGGTTTTAAATGCTTGTTCGAGAGGTATCATGTGCGAAGCTTGAATGTATTAAAAGGTTATTTATTAAGTGAAAAAGTAGTTGTGCGAGATGAAGTTATTGGGGAGGTTGTTTTGTGTGTCTTGATGTCACAATAAGGATTTTTTCAAAGTTTAATATGACAAATAATGTACAAATATTTTTATAAATGATTATTTAGGGACATATTTCACAATTTATAATCATTAATTAAATATCAATTTCAAAGCTATCTATTCACGAGGTTTTTGTAATAAGTACTTTCGAATGTCAATTGAGGGTGTTGTGAGTGTGGAAGTAGTTTTGTGGAGGTTGTTGTGCATGTCTTGAGATGTTATGTGGAATTTTTGTGTAAATTTACAAAGATAACAAATATATAATATATTTTTTAATTCTTATTTAGGGACATATTATATAGCGTATAATCATTAATTAATATCAATTTCAAATATCAATGACGAGGGCATTAGTTGTGCATGTGCGAGAGAAAGAAATCTTTATGTGTAGAATCTGCGCGGAATGAGGAAGTGTAGAGGGTATTTTAATTGTAATGTGTTTTGAAATTATCTTTATTATTATTATTAAAGAGACTACAAAATTCGCCATTTTGTCGAAGTTGCATTGACCTTAAAATTGTTGATTTGGTTTTTACAATTTTAACCAAAGTTTCAGGAAAATACTTAATGTGGTTTTGCATAAGTTCAAAAATGGCCATTGAATTTTAGTAAATGTTATTTCTAATTTTCAATTGGTTAAGGGAGGAAGCTTCGATGGGACATAATCCCCTTGGTTGAGATAATTTTATTTTCTTATTTTTGCAATGCTTGAAAATTCATTTGAAAATTAAAATAAAAGTAATTTAGTGAATGACCATTATTTAATGGTGAATTCTCTAAAACTATCATTGTTATGTTAGTAGCTGATCAATGATGTGAGAATTGATGTGGTTGTTTTGTGAGTGCTCTATTCAATGATACGATAATTCAACGCAACTAAAACTTGTTTTCATAGGCTCGGGGGGAGGGGGAAGGGAATTTGAACAAATGTTGAATTAATATTATTATGTGTAGGAGAGCTAGAGTTCTTTACATAGTGAGTGTTGTGATCTTGATGTTTAATGTAGTAATTGGTATGGTTTCGTTGTGAAAGTAATTAGAATAAACCAGAGGTCTTTTTCATAGAAACTGAGTCTTAAATAAACTATGTAACGAATGTACGAAAGAAATCATTATATTTACAATTATTATTGGAGTCATTTTTTCCAAGTAAAAAATAGTTGTACGAAGGTGGTTGTCAAAAGTTAGTTTTTGATGCGATTATAGGGAACTATTATCTGAATACTTTGTTCAATGATGCAGAATTCATTCGGTTAGCCCAGGTTATTTTCATGAGCCTCCAAGTGGGGGATAGGGATGAACAAATGTCAAACTAATACTATTATGTTTTCTTTCGTGTAGTACAAAGTATGTGCGGGAGATCTAAGGTCCTTTGCATAATGAGTATTTTGGTCATTGTGAAAAATGTTTACTATGCGAGAGGACGAGTGTATATGGGATATTTGAGACATTTGTCATAGATAGGGGTGCTAAAAACCTTTAATTTCAATTCTTATGAAAGAAAAGTGTTGTGCGGTAAGCAATATGGAAGGACTTGTATTTTTTAATTATTATTTAGCAACATTTTTCAAAAGTACGGAAGTAGTTGTATGAATTTGCTTGTGTGTAGGCTTGTTGAAGGTATCATGTGTGGAGTTTCGAATGTCCAGTGCTGAAGTTATTGAATTGTGGGAAGTATACGTGAACGATGTTGTCGAGGTTGTTGTGTGTGTGTGAATTCTATGCTAGTTTTGTTCAAATTTCAATAAGATAATAAATATACAAATATTTTTTTAATTGTTATTTATGGATGTATTTCACAATGTATAATCAGTATTTAATGTCAATTTTGAATTTCAATGATTGACAACGCTATTGAATGTGGGAGGTATTTGTGTGGATATGGTTGTGTGCGTGTGTGGAGGTTAAGTAGAGAACAAATGCATGCGTGGAATCTATGCGGAATGAGAAAGCACGTGGCCGGGGGCCTTTTAATTGTAATGCATTTTGATATTAGTTTTATTATAAATATATTTTGTGGGATTCAAAAGTGCACTAGGTAAAACTTCAAATCGTTTAGCACACAATAAATTGTATTTTTGGAGGTAGCGTGTGTAAGAACAAGCGATTCATGTGCACTATATTTGGGAACCACATTATGAATGGGGTTATCTTTGTACCATGTTTGGTCTTAAAATAGTTAACAGTGGTGATTTCTAAGGAAACGAGATTGTGAATATTTGTAATAGCTATTATAGTGAGAAGAGAAAACGTTATTTGCAATGATAGATAAAATAGTGGGGTGTGTAGTATTTTCTCTTTGGAAATTGCATTTGTTTCCTTATAAATCGTTATCTCTAGCAGAAGTTATTTTGAACAATAGCGATAGTGTAGGAATCTGAAACATATACAATACTTGCAAAACTTCTAAATCGATTTACATATGTTGTTTTTTTTGTTCGCATTTAGAAATACTACAATTTTTGGTTGTCCAAGCTTTCTATATAATATACGCAAGCTGGTTAATGTTTGTGCGGAAGTCATGAGGAGAAATTTTTTCAAAGGTGTTTACATAGACAAGGGTGCTAAATAAACTTTGTGCTTTTCTTTCTAATTATTATTTGAACGTTTTCAAGTAAGAGAGTATCTCTCACAGTGAATGTGATTGTGCATAGGTAGCATGTGTGTGGGGTTTCGAATGTCAATGATTGATCAAAAATCATTATCAGTGTGGAAGTATTAACAATGCATAGGTAGATATATGTAGGTGGTTGTGTGCGAAACAAGTTGTTAATGCAATTGTAGTACAGGTTATGTTAATGCTTTTGTTTAATGATGCGAGAATCCGTACGGTTATGGGTTAGGAATTTATTTATTATTATTATTATTATTTAGGACATTTTCTTTAGCATTTCTGGGTGGTTGTGCAAATCTAGGTGGTTGAAGCTTGAAATATTTTGTACACAATGGACTATGTTGTTCGAGGCTAACATGTGTGGAAAACATCCATGACATTTGGGATCCATGTTTATTAATATCAATTTATAATGTCGATGGATGAGATAGTAAAGAATTTTCTAGCTTTATATGTGGTTGTGTGTAAATGGACTTTCTTTGTGGTTTTTCATATATGCATTTGTGTTATGTTCAAAGTGTGCGAAAATATGTATGTGGCTTTTGAATCATGAGAATATTTGTACCTAGTGAATCGAATGTTGATATGACTTCTATTGCATAATCTTTTTATTAATCAAAAGGACAAACATTGAGAGGATGAAAAATATGGATGGCGGTTTTTATCTTTGTAGTATGTTGCAAAAACGCAAATAGTGGAAAGTGGTAATTTCAAGGAAACAAGGCGCAAATATTTGAAATAAATAAAGTATGTGGGGAAAACATTATTTGCAGTGATAGAAATGCTGCCCAGTGTATAGAATTTGTTGTTTGCAAATTGTGTTTAACGGCTTGGAGTATTGTCCAAGCTTCTATTTCCATATATATAAAATGTTACCTATAAATATAAGCACTGAAATACCAACGGTGTAAAGGACTATGGACTTGCACAATGATGCATGTATACCCACGATTTCCTTTGTTTGTGTTTGGCAATGGTGCGAATTTTTGTTTAAATGAAGATTTTTTCTATAGTACTACGCAATCTTCTATAAACTTCGGTTTGCTTTAGGATACTACAAGAAATGAGAGTGTAAATTTATTAAGTCCTCCTTGTTGGGACTTATAGCATTTACTTCATGGTCAAGTTGCATTGAATCGCATTATTTGGCTATTTTTTTTGGAATTTTACACAAGTTTGAGGAAAATTCTTAATATTTCAATCTTTTCTGGAAATCAAATTTGGTTCATTTTTTAAAAAGAAATTAGGAGGATTTGTGAAGTGGATTCCCATATAACGTATTTTTCTATTTTATGGTATTATTGGTAGTTTTGAGAGTTTTAACTTTTCGAGTGATTATATTATTTTAGCAATTTTAAAAGGAAAAGAGTTTAAATTAAATGTGTCTATGTGGAATAAAGATTACGCACTACATCATAAATACGGGTTAAATTTTGTAAGAAATAGGTGTGTCATATTATGTGTAAATCAAATTTGGTTTGGTTTTCACAAGTAATGGACTAGTTTTCAAAATCAGATTGTCGTAGAAGTAGGCGGAATATAGGTAACAAATTCACTGGAGATTTTCTTCGAGAATCTAGTGATTTGATTCAACACCATCAAGTTTCTTGGACACCAAAAATATTGAAGCCTAATAGTTGTAACCGGATTTCCCAAAATTTCTATGGGATTTTAGCATAAATCATGGTGGAATTTCAATTATTTTTAGGGAGAATTTGTGGTCTCTTTAGAATATTATATATTCTTCCCACTTTGTTGTTTGTAGCTATTATTTATGGCGTTCTCTACGGATAGTATTCGGCCTTGAGATAACCAAATTCTCTAAAGAGATTCGATTGGGAAAATTTTGAACAAATCAGTGTTAAAAGTGTTTGAATTGGTTTTTTTTCAATCTTGTGAGTTGTTACCAAATTCTTTAAAACAAATTGTAGTTAGAGTGTCACATTATCAATAGAGTTTCGGGTCATCAAATTTGACTAGAAAAGCAGAAGTTAGGGAAAGTTGTTGAAAAATAAAATTACGTGACTTTTTTTAATTGAGTTATAGTTGTAAATTTTCATTATCTTGGGTGTGTCAGATATGTTAACAAAAAATGCGGTAAAAAAAAAAATTTAAAAAAATGGTTTGTAGTGATTTTAGTGCTCTTAACTAGTTTTCGATGGGGTTCTTGATGGTGTTTAATCCATTTCCCACTTATTACAAAAAATGATGGGTTAAATGAAATTTTTATTTGTGTAGACGAGACACGGTTATCACAAATTTATGTTTCTTAGAGGCGTGTATATCGATAATCTTGAAGAAAGAGAGAAAAGTGCGTATTAAATGAAAATGATGTGTTTGGAATTTTTGAATTTTTTTCCTATTGTCAGGTAGAACTTGGTTTTGCTATCGTTAATTGCTATTTACCCCCGAATGCCATGCAGTAAAAGTTTTCACATGAATAATAATGCAGAGTTAGTGTTTGTCGAGAAAATGGAGAATTGTATATTGAAATGGGATACGAATACGTTATTATTTGACATTTTTTTTTCTCGCTACAAAGGAATAATGGGCAACGAGCGAGGGAAGAGGCTATTTTTGATTGAGATAGTTAACTCACTTGCGAAGATTGATGATATCTTAGATTGAATTCGAGAAATTATGAGCGTATGTGAATATTTGAACGGAAGAAAAACATATGACAAGATTTGGAGCAAGTTGAATTGGCAATGTTGGGTGTGTTATGAAGGTCTTTAATTTTAAAGAAATTATTTATCTCTATGTAGATAGTTATGATTTGAAAGATGGTAATTAATATAGGAGTGATAAAGGTTTCTCTGAATACCAATGTATTCAAATTGTTATTCAAGTGCGAAATTGAACAATCATTTATAATTTTCTATTGCACATAGTTTCATGGAGGTAGAAAGGACATGGAATTTACATTATGTGAAAATTCATTTCTACAACTTCGAGATTCCTTTATCTTTCTCTTGTAGATATTCCTTTGTTTTAGCAAACATTTAAGATTTCTTATGGTTCTTTTCCTATGTAACAAGTCTAAAAAGTACATCATGTTAGAAATGCATTTTCTATGTGTTTTATAGAGACATACACAAATAATTGTATGTTTGATTAGGATTTTGTCATTTTGAATGAATTAGGTTTTTAGTTATATACATTACTTGAAAAATGGGTTCTTTATGATGTCATATTTGATAACCCTTGTCATGTAAAGGCATGTGCTTGTGAGTTTCCTTGTAATCCCTATGAGACAAATACATAACACGATGCTTGGACAGATTCCTCAAATGTCTGCATAGGTTCGAGCTTTCTTACTTCACAAGGGGTAATTTTAGGAAAGAGAAACGATCGGTTATAAAAATTTGTGGTTTTGAAAGATAGGTTGTTTCTTTTGCCAATATTTTTTAAGATAGGTATTTTGTTGTTGAATTGTAGGAAATATCCTCATTGTCATCTATATTTGAAAACGAGAAAAAGAGACAATTTGTATTACTCATTCACTATTGGAGAAAATTATTTGTGAATAATATGGCTCACACTCTCATTGTTACAAGTATTTATATGCTTTTAAAACCCCAAGTGAAGTTGGAAAGTTATTAAAGGCTTTGATAGAGGAATAATTTTCTTGGACCACCTTGAATCTATGAGATACGGAAAATTGTTTTAGTAGAAACAGAGATTGAGAAAAGTCACAACATTGATAAAAAACACTAGTATATGTTGAAAAAGTTGTTGAAAAGGAGATCATCACGGCTGAGAGAAATATCTAAGAAAAGGTGACCATACGGAAATCTCGATCTTTCACATGTATTTATGCATGCTTCATGACCATGCCCTCTGACTTGGTGTTGAGAATCGGCCAGATGATGGAGCTTAGTGAAATGAAATTACCTTCACTAGAAAAGTGAACCCATGAATAAATTCGCAAGTCTATTTTTAGACTATGTCTATTTTTAGACATCGAACTGCAATTTCTACTTGGAATTCAGGCAGGTATCGGCATGTCGGTAAAAATAGATGAGACCTATTTTTAGGACCCGGGCTATTTTTAGGCGATCTCCCTAAAAATATGGAAGTCAAATATTATTTTATAATAATATTTTGACTATAAAAGCAACAGTTTACTCTCTTGGCGCACTTCGAGTTTGAGTCATGGAGGCTCATGCAGCCACGAGCACAGGAATACGTAGTTCCTAGGGTTGATGGCATCGTGCATGGTTAGCTTCGGTTAGACTTCGATTGGCGGGAGTTTTGGAGGGATTAACGAGGACAAATAGAGTGAGTTGTGTTGTTTTTTTAGTTGAACTATTTGGGATTAGTTAACTAAACAATCAACTAGATATGAGTGAATGGAATTAAATAATATTTAATTTAATATTAACTCATTAGTCAACTCAAGAACAGCAGTTCCTAATTCTTATGATCAGTTCAGTGGAGATTGTAGTGGAAGAGGTAGATGAAAGGGTGAGTAAACTTATCAGTTGGTAGATTTGTTTTGCATGAGATTTGCATTACACTTGGAGAGGAATTTTTCCATGACAATTACTTAAATCAAGGGAGAGGATTGAACCTGAACCCTCTTTATATACATTAGGAGCCATGATTACTACAATAGAGGCAGGCAATTGGGGAGTTTTGAACCTCGGACTTGTTCAAAACAGTCAGATTGTGATAACTTCATGAGAATGCGAGTACTTGTGAGGAGTATTGTACTTGTTTGGTTACTTGATTTCTCCATTATAATATACACAATATTCATGAGGTTTTCGTATAGGCTTTCCCCATATCAGGATAATGTGTATGATTGAATGATGTGTGGTCCTTGTTATTTGCATGTGACAATTAATTGTGGAAGAAGGTTATGTGTTATGTATGCAATTCGAAATTGATATGACAGGTTAATCTTCGATGAATAAGTGATTTATTGACTAATTTCTACATGGTATCGAGAGAGCGAGATTAATTGTCGAGATCTATTACGGTGATTGCAAACTTATTTCCTCGGGCCAGTGCGCATGCGGGCCGGGGTAGCCTCGAATATTCATCCTTCTTTGTAAGGGTAATCAGTGAGAATGCCCTTTGCAGTCAATCTCACGGTTGGGAAATAATTGTTTTCAAGTGTCAGGGATAGAGCTTGGAGTTTGGAATTGGTGCGAAGGTTGTTTTTCTTGGTGCAGGTGTGAAAGATGTCTTCTTTCAATGGTTGCGACTTCAATGCTCTTGAAGACGAGTTCGAACTATATTGCATGGAAGGATCGAATGGAAGCGGTGTTAGAGATGGTGCGAAGGAGTTCGTGGATGCGGATGTACAAACGATGCGGCTACGGTCGATGCATGGCAAAAGAAGATCGCGAAATGTCGAAGGATCTGATGGAGGCGTCAGAGGATCATATTGTATCAGCCTGCCTTAGTGAAGCTACTCATATTTATGTGGAAAACTTTGTGGATCACTATTCGAGTAGAGTGATAAGGAAAGCAGCGGCAAGACAAGCTCGGGAACATCAAGATGGAGAAGAACGATACAGTATCGCTAAATACCTCACGAAGTTCACTGATACGAGAGATGGCAGGAAGTGTGGGAGTTGCGTCGATGAAGAGGACATGGTGACTGGCTCTCCTTGGTCTTAGGAGAGGCTTGGCACTCATGTCAAGGTGGTGTGATGGTCAGAGAAAGCTGCCGGATAGGACGCCTTTGGGCGGATCTCATGCGGGGAGGAGATAAGGGAGGACTACTCGAGATGGATCTTCATCAAAGGAGGCGATGAAGAAAGCTGCGCTTTGGTGTCCAAAGCTAAGAAAGGGAAGGGTAAGAAAACCTCATTCACAGGCCTAAGAAGGGCAAGAAGCGGTCAACATGGCGAAAAGTGAAATGTTTCTACCTTGATCTAGGACATTACTGTTGTCCAAGAAAAACGAAGCAGCGGGAAGATCTGCGGATGAAGAAGCCTGAAGCTGATTCGAGCTTGACTTTCAGCGGTGCATGCTTGGTTTCAAGTGTGATGGGATGATGTGGGTTCTTGGGCGACGGTGCGTCATTTCTGACGGAGATCGAGTTGTTCTCGAATCGGAGGACAAGGATTTGGTATGCATCGAGATGAGCGATGACGGTAGATACGGTGCGGTATCGATGCGTATCCTTTCGGAGAGGAGTCTGGTAAACCCTTTGTCTTAAGGATGTCATGCATGTGCACGGATTGAAGAAGAACCTGATTTGGTAACGTGTTGGAGGATGAGGGTTATGATGTGGTCTTGTGAAGAGGCTTTCTGGCGGTAAGACTCTTTGGAAGACTGGAAGATAGGGGTTCTGAGACCTTTATCGATTCTTGGTAGATAGCTGAGCTATGGCATGCAAGAGTAGACGGAAGTGTGGTGGCCGGGATGAGTGAGGGCGAACTATGGCACGGAGATTATGGGCCATCTTACCATGGAGCTTTGAAAACGCTGATGGAATTTCTCTTGGACTTCCTAAGGAAACACCTTGCGCAGTCGGATCGATGCAGGGTGTACACAGGAAACATGTGAAAGCACCTTTCCTGAGAAGGATAGTCGCTAGGCAGTCCTTGAAATTCTAGAACGTGTGTGGTCCTTTCGGTTGGCCGGCGACAAAAGCACGGTATTATGTGATCTTTGTTGATGATTTCTCTGAAAGTCTTTGGATCTTCTTCATGCGAAGAAGAGCTGATACATTCAGCAGTTCTGTGAGTTTAAAGCTGGTAGGAAAGTGGAGGAAGAAGGTGATTGCTCTAAGAGTGATAACGGTGGTAATTCATCTCGGCTGAATTCAAGAGTTCTACTTGGCGCGAAGGATTCGGAGAGAGAGCTCATCGCACCCCATAACCCACGAACGGGGTGGGCGAGTGAACGATGGGTGATTGCTGCACGGGCGATGTTGCATGATCGGGCCAACTACTTGTGGTGAGGCATGTCGACGAGTGTATGTGCCCGAGGTAGTTGATATCTGGAGGTTCTTGTGAGTACACCGAGAGGAAGCTTATTAAACCAGAGGCTTTGATATTTCCCATTTTGCGGATTTTAGTCTCACGATGCATGCATGTGACGAAGGATGCAAGAAGGAAGAGCTGGATCCAAGTTTGCTGAAGTTGGAATATTTGTGGGGTACACTGATACACCTCACAACTATCGGGTGTATGTGCCAGACAGTCGCAAGACTGTTGTGCGACGGGATATAAAATTTCAGGAGGAGAAAGCCATGCGGTGTTCGCTTGAGAGGGAGCTACACTTGCATGCAGATGAGGAGCTGTTAGTTCCTAAGGAGGAGCTTCCGGATGTGGATCAGCCACAAGAGGAGGTTCAGGGGGTGGAAGAAACCACCCAGGCAGCGCCAACCATCAGAGGGCGCATGCGCACTACAGAAGCTGAGCGACTGGCTCGAGATGCAGAGAAGGTTGTAGGACCACCTACGGCACAGCGCAGACAGAGACAGTCACCGGATCGGTACACTGGATACATGGCTCTTGTGAGTCAATGTGTTGTGACAGAGCCATCCTCTTTTGAGGAAGCTGTGGAGGAACCCGCATGGGTTGATGCCATGATCGAGGAATATGATTCGATCGTCAGGAACAGTGCATGGGAGATTGTCCCAAGACCGGTGGGGAAATCAGTGGTGGGTTCGCGATGGATCTACAAGGTGAAGTAGGCAGTTGACGGGAGTGTGGAGAAGTACAAGGCGAGATTTGTCGCCCGTGGCTTTTCACAGATCGAGGGGATCGATTATGAGGAGACCTTTGCACCTGTCGCAAGGTACTCTTCCATACGGACGATCCTTGCTCTCTCAGCGCAGATGGGGTGGCACATTCATCAGATGGATGTGAAGACTGCGTTCCTCAATGGAGTTATTGAGGAGGAGGTGTACATAGAGCAGCCTGAAGGTTTTGAGATCTTCAGCAGTGAGTCGCATGTGTGCCGACTCAAGAGAGCACTGTACAGGCTGAAGCAAGCACCTCGTGCTTGGTACACTCGGATAGATAGCTACTTCACCGGGCTTGGATTCTCCAAGAGTGAGGCGGATCCAAACCTGTACCAGATTGTGGTGGAGGGGAAGCTGTTGATCATCGTACTGTATGTAGATGATCTGAATTTGACTGGCGATGAGCAGTTGATACTTTCATGCAAGGAGGATCTTGCACGAGAGTTTGAGATGAAGGACTTGGGCATCCTTCATTATTTCCTGGGATTGGAGATTTGGCAGCGCAGCGGAGGACTGTTTGTTTCTCAGGGAAAGTATGCCCGGGAGATTCCGGAGAGGTTCAACATGCAAGGCTGCAAGCCTGTTGACACTCCTCTTCCTGGTGGTTGGAGGAAGGAGGATGCTACTTCAGCGGAGGTAGTGGATGCCACTGTCTATCGACAGTTGGTGGGGTCGCTTATGTATCTGGTCAATACACGACCCGATATATGCTATGCAGTTAATCAGCTTTCGCAAGCTATGGTTAAGCCTACCAAGCTCTTTTGGAAGGCGGGCAAGCATGTATTGCGCTATATCAGAGGCACATCGGGATATGGTCTATGGTACAGACAGGAGGATGGAGTGAAACTTTCTGGTTTCACTGATGCAGATTGGGCAGGGAGCCCAACAGACCGGAAGAGCACTTCTGGAGGAGTTTTCAGCATTGGGTCGACAGCAGATTCCTGGTACAGCAGGAAGCAGAGATCCGTGGCACTCAGTTCAGCAGAGGCCGAGTACATGGCAGCAAGCTTGGCTGCATGTGAGGCTATTTGGATGAGGAAGATCCTCGCAGGTTTGTTCAGGTTGCATTTGGAGCCTACGGTGATCTACTGTGATAACCAGAGCTGCATCAAGCTCTCGGCTAATCCAGTTTTTCATGATAGGTCCAAACATATCGACATCAGGTACCATCACATCAGATATTGTGTTCATCGGAGGATCATGATGCTTTCATATGTTCCCGCGGAGGATCAGGATGCCGACATCCTGACGAAGGCGCTCACCAGGAGCAAGTTCGAATTCCACAGAGGCAGGATAGGGATTGCAGATAATCCATATCTTGCTGAGAGGGGGTGTTGAGAATGCAGCAAGATGATGGAGCTTAGTGAAATGAAGTCGCCTTCACTAAGTGGGCCCGCAGGCAAATTCTGGCGCAAAGTCTATTTTTAGACTATGTCTATTTTTAGACATACGGAGCATAATTTGAGAATTCTACTTGGAGATTCTTGATGGATGCGACATGTCGGTAAAAATAGATGAGACCCTATTTTTTAGGACCCAGACTATTTTTAGACTGATCTCCTAACAATATGGAAGTCAAATATTATTTACCCTTAATAATATTTTGACTATAAACAGCAGTTTACTCTCTTGGCGCACTTCAGTTTGAGTCATGGAGGTGGCTCATGCAACTGACACAAGGAATCACGTGGCTCCTAGGGTTTGATGGCATCTTGCATGGTTGGCTTCAGTTAGACTTCAGTGGCAGGAGTTTTGGAGGAGTTAACGGGACAGATAGTGGAGTTGTGTTCTGTTTGTTTTAGTTGAACTAGTTGGGATTAGTTAACTAACTAATCAACTAGATATGAGTGAAGTAAATTAAATAATATTTAATTTACTAAATATTAACTCATTAGTCAACTCAAGAACACTTCAGTTCACTACAGTGCATGATCAGTTCAGTGGAGACCAGTGGAAGAGGTAGATGAAAGGGTGAGTAAAGCTATCGGTTGGTAGATTTGTTTTGCATGAGATTTGCATTACACTTGGAGGAATTGTCCATGACAATTACGCAATCAAGGGAAGGGGATTCGAACCTTGAACCTCTTCATATACGGGCCATGATTGCGCAATAGAGGCAAGGCAATTGGCGGGGAGTTTTGAACCTCAGACTTGTTCAAAACTGAGTCAGATTGTGAGTAACTTCATGAGAGAGTACTGAGTACTTGTGAGGAGTATTGTACTTGTTTGGTTACTTGATTTCTTCATTATAATATACACAATAGCTGCGGGGTTTTCAGCTATAGGCTTTCCCCATACATACTGAGTTAATGTGTGATTGAATTGATGTGAGATTGCTTCTGTTATTTCCGCATGTGACAATTAATTGTAGAAGAAGGTTATGTGTTATGTATGCAATTCGAAATTGATATATGACCAGGATAATCTTCAGTGAATAAGTGATTTATTCAGCTAATTTCTACAATGTATAGAGAAGAACTTTGGTCATCATATGGTTGCCACTTGGAGATTCATTGACGAGGATGGGTATCTAACTTTTCAGTTGTAGGCCATTCTAGACATTCTAGAGAGGCAACTTTGGAGCTGGACATGCATGACACATTGTCAACGATGGGAAGGCCTTCCACATGAGGATGCCATTTGGAGGGAGGATGTTTGCTGTAGCATCCACTTTTGCAGTTGCTTGAGGACAAGCAACATTTTTCCGGGGAGGACTGTAATCTTCCCAAATTTTCACATGATATTTGGAATATTAGAGTTCTTAAATAAACCTACTTAATTAAGTAAATAAAAGGGTGGAGGGAGCCATAATCCTCAAAGATTAATAAAATCCACTTTTGATGTGTGTATGTGGATATTTTAGATCTAGATCTACATAATGGAGTAGTAGAGAAACTACTTAATGTGAAAGGAGTGGAGATCATGTCTCATTAAGGAGATAGATCATGGAGGTTGATACAGTCAACTAAGATCTTGAAAGGGATCAAACATAAGATTATAGAGAATCTATGATGAGATGATGGAGGAAGTGGTGAATTAATGCACACATGATGGAGAGTTTGATAAGCACATTCACACATGATGGAGATCATGAAATGACAGCGCAGTCAACATGGAGACCTATGTCCACATGTACTCTGCAGTTGGAGATGGGCCAAGGCATAAGAAGGCTCATAAACTATATAATGAATATTAAGGCAACATAGATGGCATGTTGGAGATTATTATTGTTGTATGATCTTTTTAGATCTGGAATTGTCATGTGACATTCCATGCTTTCTCTGGTTGTTTAGCTAAGATTGCAAGTGTTGTTTAGCACAAGGTGTTCCTAGTCGGGAATCCCACCTCTTTCATTGAGTAGCTCTTGAAAGAGTATTGTACTTCATTCTACATCAGGCATTGGTGCCACATATAATTTCATACTTTCTATAGAACATCCATATTCAGAAATTGTACATCTCTGAAGATCAGTTTGAGAGGAGGAGGTTGTCCTTCAATATTTCAATTAAGGAACTGGTGAAGGATTCATCCTATCACCTTGAGCTTCAAGATCAGCCTTCCAGTGCTTTAGATATATATCAGGCATCAGGCCATCTATTATTCATCTCCCAGCAGTAGCAATCCCCTCAGTAATTGCGCAGTCTAGTCTTATAGATCCAAGGGAGAAGGGAAGTTGCTAGAATTTCAGATAGTAATCTAGTGGAGGACCATTTGTTCACTTTTTATGCATTGTTTCCATCATTATTGAGCTTCATAACCATATTTTGCAGCAGGCTAGATATCCTCCTTCCTTTACATTGCATTTTCATGAGTTGTTCTGTACCAACAGCTGAAACCTACTTTGGAGGATTGAGGAGCTAGATCTTGAGCTTATAACTTGTGGATCTAGAGAAGGGATAGGCCTTTCAATCTTAGTTTGATCTTGTGACATATTTCAGCCATCTATTTGTCAAATCTAGCTTCAGATCTGCATAACCCAGAAGTCAAAGGATCAAACTCTAGGACGGTGATTTTCCAAAGTTGTACATCTGGAAAATCCTTTTTGGGTTATCTTGGGTATCCATCATAGAGCCCAGATCTATAATCTTGGCATCATCAGAGCTCCAAATTTCTGTAGATCTGCATTTTCCTTTTCATCCTGCAGTCATATATTCATTATCTGCTGAAGGGATAGTGCATTATTTTCTTCCAGCAGCTCTCCAGTTACACAGTGCTAGTTGTAGCATGTTTGCAGGGTGATTCTAGGCCATCTCTTTGGCTAGATCTACTCATCTTTTGTACATTTTGTAACTGAATCTTCTCCTATATAATAAAATGGCTCAACTATTTTGTCTATATCTATGTTGATCATAAACTTACAGGTACATTTTCTATGTTACAAATATTGTGTTTATGTATCAATTCATTATTCCATTTTGAGATATTATAGTTATGCCCAATCTCCCACAATGACCTAATTATGGAATGGTTTAGTAGAGTGCACTTGTACGACATTCCATGTGTCACTGTGTCCTCCTTCGTCTCTGAAATTGATACACAGGAAACTACACCGTGTCATTTCAACCACTTTTTAGAGAATTCCAATTCGATGCTCAGAGAGATATTTATGACGATTTTCCCACGGTCACCTCTTTTAGATGAAATTCGAAAGCCTACAAAAACCCTAACTTCCATAGATCATATCTTTGAAAATATTGTGAAGCAAGATCTGAAATTTTAACACAACTTTCCTCTGGATTTATGCTTTGCGAGATAGAAATTTCATCTTTTGAACCTTCATCGAAAAAAATGTTATAGCGAAAATTCCACAATGACTTGTTTGGCACAGCGAAACACTAGAATCCAAATCTCTGATACCAAATGTTATAAAACCAGCTCCAAAAATAGAAGAAAATAGAGACCGACAGCTTAGAATTAAGCCACTTCAAGGGGGAAACCTCCTTTACATTACATAAATGAACAATTCTTGGATGATACAAATGACAAAACCTCCTTCTATATATAGGAGTCCATGGGGTCACAATATAATCCTAGCCAACTTAACAATAATAATGTAAGGGCACAATAATAGCAATATTGGGGTTACAGGGGTACAACAATAACAATAAGGGGGCTACACTAACAACAATAAGGGACTACACTAGTATAGCAATTTATAGTTCCTCCATTTGCAACCATCACTTGACACTTTGGTGCTCGGTATAGGAAGCAATTCAATTCTTTGGCTACCTTACAATGAATAAAATTATGGGTACTACCTGAATCAATCAACACTATTACTTTTTTCTTCTTAATATGTCCTTCTATCTTGAGAGCTTGATGAGTGGTAATTCCTGCCAATGCATTACAGGATATGGTTAGACTCATTTATTCTTTCTCTAGTGTTGGTTCCTGGTGTATATCCTCTTCTTTTGAAGTTTATTGTTCATTTTCTTCCTCCTCTTCACAATCTATGTAAAATAATTTCTTCTCAACACACTTAAGACCTTTAGTGTATTTTCTATCACAACTGTAGCAAATCCCTTTTTCTCTTTTTTCTTCCAATTTTTGTGGTGTCAACCTTGTAGTTTGTGGAAGTCTAGGAGTTGCAACACTTCCATCTTTATAGATGTGAGTGGTAGGCTTCCTTGTCGCCATAATTTTACATTCAATTTTTCTTGTCAACCTAAATGCCTTCTCCAATGAATCAGGTTCCCAAAGGTGAACCTCATGTTGGATGTTATCATTTAAAGTCCCTATGAATAAATCAATCCTTTATTCCTCTAGAATATCAGCTACCCTTATATTCAATTTTTGGAAGTCCTCAATGTGCTCCACCATTGAACCCTTTTGTTTGAGATTTATCAATTGGCTAAAGAAGGTGTTTCTCTTTATATCCTCATAATGTGTTATCATTTCCTCCATAAAAATTGACCAAGTGACAATTTTTTTCCAGGAGCAAAGCCATCGATACCATACAAATGTATTTTGTTCTAAATATAAAGTTGCAATGCGTACCTTTTGTGAGTTTTGCACATTATTGAGATCAAAATATTACTCCATTTGTAGTATCCATGTTACGGGATACTTTCCATAAAACTTCCTCATATTGATCTTTGGAATATGGTGGGTCTTCAATCCAACATTAGAGTTTATGAAATCATGATTAACATTTATTTTTTTCTCATCATGAGTTTCCTCTACTAAATTTTCACCATTAGGAATCATTTATTGTATCAACTTTGTCAAACCTTCCTTCAAACCTTCCATGTCTGCTTTTAGATAATTCTTCATGTCTTCCATGTTGTCTTTCATTTTTTCTTCCATGTCATCCATCTTAGCTTCCATGCCATTCTTCAAACCTTCCATTTCATTTTTTTTCTCTTTGCAAGAGCGAAAGTTGTTTCACTTTCTCTTGTAATTTTGATATATCATGTTGCACTTCTTCCTCTTCATGAGTCATAGTAAAGAATTTTTATTTTTTTTCTAAATATGCTTAATCTATTAATCAACAGAAACACAAATATTTACATCAGGAGTTATCCAGAACTAGGCCTGAGGACGAGGCCTGTTGAGCAAAAATTCATAGTTTAGCACTGCCCTCTGAGAGGGAAACCAGTTCATAGTTTGATCCAGCAAAAAACCCACGCAGGGGCATCGTCTATTTCTAGGAAAAAGCCTATAAAACTTTGACCAAAACCAAAAAAACATACATAGACATTTTGCATACAGAAGACAGTGCCATAGCAAAAAACCAGGAACAGTGGAGGCGCTACTCGTCCGGTTCCTCTTCCACGACCCTGCACCAAAACTCATCTGGTTCACCATCAGTATTATACAGGTCCTCAGAGGAGTGTATGACCTTTTCAGTAGCTGGGGTACACTGTCCATCGCCCGGATGAGGCTGGTGCTGAGCATTTGCAGTGTCACGGTCTTGAATTGCAGTTTGCTGCTCATCCTGCTTCAGCTCAATATCAATATTCATATCATTGCCATGACTAGCTTCTTCCTCGGTGATGGCTCTGTCCTGCTCATGCATATGATCATCATTCTGCTCAAATTGACTAGCCCGCCCTTCAGAAGCGAGAGCCTCAACTTGAGGGGACTCACGGAAAACTATGGTGACCGAGGCTGTAATGCGAGGGCAATTGAGCGCGCTTTGGAAAGAGAAGTGGTTGGTTTGAGAATGTGCAGGAGCGTGCTGGCGATTGGTATGCCATTGCTCAGACCGAAGGATTCGACCACGAGCATCACGAGAAGTTCTAGCAGAGGCATGAGAGTCCACAGCAGAGGTGCTGGAGGACGGGGAGGAGCGCCTGATCAATCTCCGGGAAGAGCCTCGTCGGCACCTCATCCTGTGCCTGAGACGAGGCATACTTTCATTCGAAGCTGAAGAGCTGGAGGTGTGCTGAAACCCAAGCTGGACGTTGGCCAAATGTGAGAGCGGAGGCGCGACGGAAGCTCTGGACAGCTTCTTAACCCAATTCCCTGACTCACGCATGCAATTTCCTGCAATAGAAATATGAAGATTGTCGCCGAGCTCTATGCAACCATGAAGCCTGGTTCTCTTGCTAGTGACTGTGCGTTCATAGGAAAGCCGCACAGTGGGCGAGCAATACACCGCAAGAGGCCTAGGGAAGCAGCTTCTGGTTTGCTCGTTCGCCATCCCGTTATCAAGAACCTCAAATCTGCTGCCGACCATCTGCATTAACCTCTCCATTAATGGAGTAATCACCATGTCTTATTCGCCTTGCGTAGAGAAATCTCGAACCTCGCTATTGGAATTGTGAACCGCGCCCAGCTTTAATTGTCTTAAATGTCTCATGCTCGAGTTCAGATGCCATCGGACACTTGCAGGGCCATGTGGCCGACGTCTCGCCGGAGTGTTGTCTGTCCGGCGCATTCCTTTCGCCATATTAACCACCCGCATCCGGGCATAGTAAAGAATTTTGAGGGCTTAATGGGTTTTGAATTATTTTTAGGGGGCATTTTAAAACCCAATATTCATATCTATGCTTCGACATGCCCTTGGAATCAATTCAAACTGATTTTTCAAGCAATACTTATGCAATTTGAAAAAAAAAATACACATTTTTTTCTTGCTTTTGAGGAGCTCAATATTGAAACTGATGGATCTATGTAATTTCAAATCCCCAAGATTTTATCTTCAGTCCTTTAATATCCCTTTGAAACTTCTTTCCAATGTCATAGGCCTAACCTGATTTGGATTCTTTAAGACAAAGTTATGCCCAATCTCGCACAATGACCTAATTAACACTGTTACCGATGAAATACATAACCTGACCTCAAAACGGGAACTTTAACCCAAAAAGACTCAAAAAACATGAAAAAACACCCCAAAAACAAAAAATGTGTATTCCAGAACGCACTTGGTTTTTTTTTAAGGTCAAATTTCAACATTTTATAAAATTATGCTAAAAACAAAATTGTTTCTTGAAAAAAGGATTGAAAAAACACCCTCAAAACAAAACTAGTTGATGCTGGAATAACAAAAAAAAAAATCGTGTCATATTTTTGACGTTTTTAAAAATAGAAATAACATTTTTTAATTTTTAAAATTCAAACATTAAAAAAAACCTAAAATTTCAGAGAAAAAAAAAAAAAAAATTAAAAAATAAAAACATTTTAAAGCTTAAAATTTAAAAATATATAGGAATAAAAAAATAAAAATAAAAACAAAATAAAAGTTTTAATTCAAACATTAAAAAAAAAACCTAAAATTTAAGAAAAAAAATTAAAAATTAAAAATTAAAATTTCAAAATATATAGAAATAAAATATATATATATATATATATATATATATATATATATATATATATATATATATTAAATTTAAAAAAAAAAACAAGTTAAAAAAGGAAAGCAATTATAAAAAATAAAATATAGAAATTAAATTTAAAAAGAAAAAGAAAATGTTTATTAAATTAGAAAGAAAAATTTAAAAATTTAAAATAAAAAATTAAATTTAAAGAAATATATTAAATTTTAATAAATTTAAAACTTTAAAATAAAAATAAAAATAAAAAAAATAAAAATAAAAAACATTATTGAAATTAAAAGTAAAAAAATGAAAATATTAATATTAAAATAACCAAATAAATTTTAAAAAAACAAATATTAAATTTTAATAAATAAATGAATAAACAAATAAATTTTGAAATAAAAAATAAATTTTAAATATAAAGAAAAAAAAAACATTGTTAAAATAAAAACTTTAAAAACTTTAAAAATCAATTAAAATTGAAAAATTGAAAAAAAATAAATTAAAAAATATATATTAAATAAAAAATAAAATAAAAAACAAATTAATTTGAAAATATTAAGTTTAATTATATATATATATATATATATATATATATATATATATATATATATATATATATATATATATATAATTTTAAATACACAATTTTAATTGAAATAAAAAAATATATAAAATTTTTATGTAATTAAAAAAATAATAATAAAAAATTAAAACATTAAAAAAATATTAAATTCAAATAAATTTAAAAAAAATACAAAATTTATTAAATTTTAAAAAATTAAATGAAAAAACTAAACATAAAATCTAATAATTTAAAAAAAAAAATTGAAAAAATTTAAAAAAAAAATGAATTAAATAAAAAAAAATTACAAAATTTAATAAAAAATTTTAACAAAATTTAGAAAAAAAAATTAAAAACAAAAAGAAATGAATAAAAAAAATTAAAAAAAAAAAAAAATTAAAACAAATTAAATTTCAAATATAAAAATTAAATTTAAAAAAAAAATAAAATACAATTTAAAATAAAAAATAAAAAAATCAAATTAAAAAATAAAAATAAAAAAAAATAAAAAGAATTTTTTGATCGTGGTGGCGCCGCCAGTCAGCGTCCTGCCCAGGTGGCGGCGGAGGCCAGCCGCTGGGTGGGAGGTCGATTCCGAGAATCGCCCTCCTGCGGCGGGAGGCAGATTTCAGGAATCGCCCTCCCATGGCGGGAGGCCGATTTCGGGAATCGCCCTCCCGCAACGGGAGGGCGATTCCCGGAATCGGCCTCCTGCCGCGGAAGGGCGATTCCCAGAATCGGCCTCAGGGCGATTCTCAGAATCGGCCTCCCGCGCCGTGGCAAGGCAATTCCCGGAATCGGCCTCCCGCCGCGGGAGGGCGATTCCCGGAATCGGCCTCGCACCGCGGGAGGGCGATTCCCGGAATCGGCCTCGCACCGCGGGAGGGCGATTCCAGGAATTGGCCTCCCGCAGCGGGAGGCCGATTCTCGAAATCGGCCTCTCGCCCAGCGGTCGGCCTCCACCGCCACCTGGGCGAGAGGCCGATTGGCGGCGCCACAACGATCAAAAAATTCTTTTTTTATTTTTTTTTTATTTTTTTTATTTTTAATATTTTTTTTAATTTCATTTTTTTTTTAATTCAAAAAAATTAAAATTATTTGTTTTTTAATTCAAATTTTTTATTTTAAATTTAAATTGTTTTAATTTTTTTTTTTTTAATTTAATATTTTAGATTAATTATTTTTTAAAATTTAAAATTTATTTATTAAATTTATTAAATTTTAATTTAATTTAATTTTTTTTTTAATCTTTTAGTTTATTTAGTTTTTCATTTTTAAAATTTATAAATTGTTTCATTTAAAAAATAAAAAAATAAATTTATGGATATTTGTTTTTTAATTATTTGCACATGGTTTTTTCTTTTTTCTTCGCTTTTAATGATAGTTTTTTTTATTTTAGTTCTTTTATTTTAATTCTCTTTTTCAATTTTAAATTTTTTTTTTTTTTAATTTGTTTTTTTTTGTTAATTTTAAAATTTGTATTTTTTTCTTCTTATTATTATTATTTTAATTTAAATTTTTAAATTTAATTTTTTCTTTTTTGTATTTTATTTTTTTAATCTAAATTTTAATTTTGTATTTAATTTTTTTTTTTTTTTTAATTATATGGTTTTTTTTAATAACTTAGAAAAAAATGTTTTTGATGTTTTTTTTTTCCAATTTTTTTGGTTAATTTTTGTTTTTTTTCAAATTTTGTCATTTCTTTTGATATAATTTTCGAATATTTTTGTTTTTTTTTTTGGTTTTTTAATTTATTTTTGTTTAAATTTTTTATTTTTACAAGTTAATTTTGTTTTTTTTTTACATTTTTATTGTTTTTATATATATATTTTTTATCGAAGTTTTTTTTTTTATTACCAACATGAAAATCACCACTCTAAAAAAAAAGGGTTGATGCGACATCAATAAGTTTCAAAATTAGCATGAAAATCACCGCCCTAAAAAAAAAGTTAATGCTGCATCAATACGTTTCAAAATTAGCATGAAAATCACTAACATTTTAAAACAAATATTCATACTTCATAAATAAAAATATTAGAGTGTCGAAAATGTGCTCCAAAAAAAAAAAAGGTGATTCTGCATCACCACTTTTCAAAATCGGGTGCTTTTTATGCTACCAAAAAAAAGTAGGTAATAGTGCGGTTACCTATTTCATTGGTAACACTGTTAATTATGGACTGGTTCAGTAGAGCGAACTTGTACGGCATGCCACGTGTCATTGTTTCCTCCTTCGGCTCTGAAATTGATACCAGGAAACCAAATTCTGTGTATTGTCGGCCACTTTTTATAGAATTCCAATCCGATGCTCAAAAAGAGAGTTATGACGATTTCCCCAAGGTCACCTCTTTCAGATGAAATTCGAGAGCCTGCAAAAACCCTAACTTCCACAGATCATATCTTTGAAAATATTGCGAACCAATATCTGAAATTTTTACGAAGTTCCTCAGGATTTCCTCGCACATGGTTTTTTTTTTAAGCTTCTAAACCTTTGTAGAAAAAAATTTATCCACGATGACCTATTTGAAGCAGTGAAACCCTAGAATCCAAAGTTGATCTGATACCAAATGTTATGAAACCAGATCCCAAAATAGAATAAAAGAGAGATCAACGCCTTAGAAATCTACCACTTTGAGGGGGGAACCTCCTTTACATTACATAAATGAACAATTCTTGCATGATACAAATGAAAAAACCTCCTTTCTATATATAAGATTCCATGGGGTCACAATATAATCCTAGCCAACCTAACAATAATAATGTAAGGGCACAACAATAATAATAGTGCCTTTTATGGGGCGCAATATTAACAATATGGGGGATACAGGGTTACATCAATAACAATAAGGGGGCTACACTAACAACAATAAGGGACTAAACTAGTAATATAGGGACCTAACAAGATCATACTTCCTGAGGATGAGCAATGGGGTCCTATGGGTAAGACATTTTAGCCATTTTCAATTTTTTTAAGAAGTTTTAAAAAAAAATTGTGTTTTTTTATGTTTCTGAGACCAAACTATTGATTTGTTTCACGCAGATGCTGGACCTGATCGAACTTTAGGAGCTTCATGTCTCAGTCGCAAAGGAAAACTACATGAGGTTATGGTATCAGCACAGGTTTTCGCAGTAGGATGAGATGCATTACGGGATATTGATGTAGAAGAGACCCTAGCAGAGGTGGAGTGCCACTTGGAGGGGCTGACATACGGGATTGATGAGACTATGGTCAATCAGATCCCTATGTGACTTCAGTGATATAATTTCGAAGTCCCTAGCCATATCGGTCGACTACTACACAAGATGGCTTGTGCAATAGCACATTATCATGAGAAATATTATTCTGTTGAGGTTCATAGTCATATCTGCATATATTTTTTGATGTAGTCTGTGTGGCCAACTGTGTCTCGGACAAAAATTTTTTAAAACCAAAAATTTATATATTTATCTATCTTCAGTGTTTCTATATTTCTATCAATGTTTTAAATTGATGTGATATGTATTGAAAATTATTTACATTCATTGCAAATATCTATCTAGAACATGATTAGCTAATGCATCCGCCACTGTATTTATATTTCTATAAATATGTTCATATCGGATGAAGTCGAAATTTATTTATAGAAGGCAAACCCTTAGAAACATGCGTAAGATGGTGGCACTTTTGACTGAATAGACATTAGCCAGTTGTAGTACCACAAGATGTGATTCCATTCTAATGACTAAATGGCAGATACCATGCATGATAACATCAAACAGTAGCTCGACCACTGCACTATATTCAGAGATGTTGGTAGAGTGACCAATAAAAATCCCTTGTAGACTCACTAGCTTGTCATTTGGAGAAAATATATCCCACACTGCGAAGGATAGATTTTGAGTACTAAGACTAGCACCATCATCATAACCGATGTATGGTTCAAGGGATGTTGACATCTGCAAACCAAATGTAAAAGGATCAATAGAAACCATAGGAAACTCTGAAGAGACACACTACAAACACACTCAACACACCTATAAACACTATGTACATAGTGTACTACGCATGAGATCAAGCATAGTATTTTTTGAGGTACATCTCATTCCTAGGATAAGCCAAAAGGGATCCATCGAAGTAAACTAACTCGTAAGCTCATTTTTCAAGGACAGGTTTGACAATATACAAGCCTAACCACATTGGTTATAATTTCTTGAACCTAACGTATAAGCTTGTTTTTCATACAAAAGAACGAGGTCTCCTTCTGAGAAGATATGAGGCTTGACACTTTTGTCGTATTTCTCCTTGATACATATTTTATGAGCTTCATTAGCTGTAGTGAAATTGCACTAAGTCTCATCCAAATGAGTCAGATGTTAAAGGCATTCCTCTTCTGCAAAAGTGGAAGGAAGAAGTTTATATCTAGTTTGAGTGACGAAATCTCACATTTGATTGGGAGGATAACTTCCAAACCATAAACCAATTGAAAGGGTGTAAATCTAGTAGTAGTCCTCACTGAGGTTCAATATGCCCACAAGGAAATGTAAAAAAACAAATTCTAGTCCAATTGGTGGACCCCTATCATACATTGAAGCATGGTTTTAAGAACTTTTTTGATAGATTCAACCTATCCATTAGCCTGAGGATAGTAGGGAGTGGAATTTTCATGGGAAAGTCCCAACTTGGAAGTTATTTCGGTCATCATATGATTTCGTAAATGCTTTCTATGATTCATAATTATGGCTTGTGGAACACAAAACCGTGCAATAATGTGATTGAAAAATAAATATATAGTCATTTCACCAGTGTTGTTATGTGTTGGCATTACCTCGACTCATTTGGTAAAATAATCTACCGCGACAATGATATAACCATGCCCCCCGACCGAGTGATGGTTACATTTCATAAATTCGATACCCCATTTCGCAAATGGTCCAATAGTCAAAACATAATGCAATGGAGCAGGAAAATCATGGGTCTTACGATCATAAATTTGGCATGCATGACACTTTTGGACGGTGATAATACAGTCTCAGAAAATAGTAGGATAGAACCAACCCATAAGACGTTTTTTGTGGTAGCATATCTAGATAAATGATTGCCACATGCCCTCTAATGGAATTCATTAAGGACATGCTTTGCCTCCTCATGTGTGAGGCACCTTCATAAAATCGTATTGATATTGTGTCAATAAATAGTGTCACCAATGATGATGTAGCATTTGGCTTGGTATCGGATACGTCGTTGCTTGGAGTGAGAGGTATCAAACTGGAAAGTCTGGGTCTGGAGATAAATCAGAAAGTCTCCATACCATGGGTCAGATGAATAAATCATAAAAAGTGACTCATTAGGGATAGAATCGTCAGATGTCGATTCAGAATTAGGGGAAGGAAGGTCACACATAAGCTTAGCAAAAACCAAGGATTTATTTGACTTGGATTTTATGAATTCTAGGTCAAAATCTTGCACGATGATGATCCATTTAGATTATTTTCCCCCCAGCAATTGATGTCACAAAATTTATGTCATGGGCTTGCAATCTGAAACAACTGTATTTTTCTAGAGAAAGATGTGATGGTGAAACCTTTGGACGACTTAAACGACTGCCAAATACAACTTTTCTACATGAGTATACCCGATCTACGTATCATTGAGATTATGACTCAAGTAATATAAGGGGTGTTATGTCCCAACATGATCCTCTTGGACCAATACCATTGCAATTGTAGAAATTGTAGCAGCGAGATAGAGGAAATACTCGCGCTGGTAATCAAAGAAATATAATAGAGATTCCCGAACCAGTACATCTTTTAGGGCATAAAAAACTTTCTAAGTTGTGTTATCCTAGTGGAAGGGAAACCCTTTCTTAAACATGTGAGTGAATCCTTTAGTAAACTCGGCATAATTACGGATGAACTGTCACAGGAAGTTATATTTCACTTGAATTCGTTGAAGCTGAATGAGTGAAGAAGGTGCAGGAAGGTAGATGATTACCTGTACTTTCAGAGGATCAAGCTGAATTCCTTATTTTTAAATAACAAAACCTATAAGTCATCCAGAACTGACGCAGAACACATATTTGTGTGGATTCAATCGAATATTATAGTATCTACGTTGTAGGGTAATTGCCCTTAGATGAATCGGGTGATCAGCCCAATGCTTAGAATGAGTAAGGAGATCATCCAAATAGGGTTGTATGATGTGTTTAATATCATGAAAAGCATAATCCATAGCCTGCTGAAACATGGCCCCAAAATTCTTCATACCAAACGGGAGTTTCCTGTAGGCGAATGTACGCCAGGGAAAAATAAATGCAGTCTTAGGTTGATCCATTGGGAGAATGTTTATTTTATTATATCTAGAGAAACCATCCATGAAAGAATAGATTTCATAATAGATGCAGTCATCAACAATCTGGTTGATGAACAGGGTCAGGTAATTTTCCTTAGGACAAGCATGATTCACATCTCGATAATTGACAGATAGTTGGATAGTCCCATGTTTCTTCACGACATGGAAATCATTAGATACCAAATCAATGAGAGAAATGGGGTAAATGAAACCAACACAAAGGATTTTTTCAACTTCAATCTTAATCATGGCATCCTTATTTGGATGGATCGGATAGAGGCGTTGCTAGACTAGTTTAGCATCAGGATACGTTTTAATATCATGCACTACTATATTTCGGTAGATACCTAACATCTTCTCATAGGTCCAGGTAAAGAAATCATGAAATTCCTGAAAAGGGAATTTATAGGTCTCAATATCGAATGGAGAGAAAGATGCACAAATGTGTAGATTTTCGACAACACTTGGTTTAACAAAAGTGTCAAGAGGTATTTTTTCTTCTATATTAAAAATATTCTTCTTAGAGTCGACTTCGTGGATAGAAATAGAAATTGTAAAATAGCTAATGAAATTAGGTAGATAAACATCATTGAGATTACCCTCAATGGTTCAATCTGGTAAGGAGGAACGATGGTGATGATCCTCCGACAGCGTATCACCTGGCATCATGATCTCCATGATGCTCTCATCTATAGAAAATACAAGAGAGAATGGATCAAAATATGTTCCATAATCCATTGATCAATCAACCCAATTGATCGAGATAAAGGTATGAGCTGCACAAACCGAATAGATAGCTTCGTAATAAATTTCAATAGGGCTAAGCAGTGTTATGCGAAATTATGAATTACGGATAAAACACATTCCCTAAATGTGGTGCTTTGCATTTAGAACAACAGATCAAACACTTTGCAGACACTTTTCCTAAGAGTAAATAGACACACAGAAAGATGGAGAAACTTACTTGGAGTTCAAGCGCTTCCTATTCTCCTTCTGTCGCTCTTATTGTAGCTTCCAATCCAAATTTTATCACCAGACTAGTTCCTGCAAGTATGAAAACTAAATATCAAAGAGATTGCAATATACAGATGGCTATTTATCTTAATCAGTTAAATCAATGAAACATGAAACATATACATCAACTAAGAATCCATAATATGAAAGATAGAAGCTTATACAAATACATATGTGGGAAAATGAGCAGCAATTTTTATTAATGGATAAAAGGGGAGGTTACAACCAGCGATTGATTTGATGTCAAAAACCCCAGCATGATCCCAGCCTCATCACAATGAACATCTCTCCAGCTGCATATCACTCAAATCAAATACTCAATCGAGAATCCAATAGCATTTCTTTACCAAATTTCTTCCTTCTCAAGCACTAGGATCTGTGCTCAATTTATAGAACATTTGAAGGTAGTTTCTCAATCAATGACTTTCTAATAATAGGGAAGACAAGTTCCCAAGCTTAGAGGTGTTATATGGACACATGGATTCGAAGTTTGACACATATGGACTCTTCTTGAAGGCACTGGCCATGTTTAGTGTAATGTTCCAAAATTTTCCGCCAATAATTTCGAACATTGATTTTTTCTGATTTCACTTAGGAGGAGAATAAATGGGTAAGGAGGCCCATGAATAATGATATTCTCAATAAAATCCCTCATATTATGAAATGGGATCATCTTTGGAGCTGGTTTTCACACCCTCATGTGTGAACAGGGTTATTTGCAAAGAGGCTTGGTTAAGTTTGACCAAGTCAACAGCACTGGGCCAAGAGGTGGAGCACACTTAGAGAAGCAGTGTAGTATGAATGAGGAAAGGTTTATTTAGTGAAGTAAACCCTAATAGGATTGGGACCCATGGAGAGGGGCTTTCACTTGTTTAAAAGGAGGACAAGGCAACCATTGTTTCTCATGCTTGTATTATTCATCTCATTGTCTATTCAGACCATTGTGCATTCTTTGTTGTTTAGCAAGAGTTGCTGGGGGAATTCCTGTTTAGGATTACTTCAACTTCTTGAGGGGCCTCTTGAGGGATTGGACTGATTTTCCTCACATATATTCTTGTGGCCAAGCATCCTCCATCAAGACGGCGTTATTTCTGCAGTAGAATAATATTGTGTTGTTGGGTGTTGCAATGAGGGTTCACTACATCACCTCCATCAGCTATTTTCCAGAGGAGGGGTCTCTCTTCTCTTTGGGAGATTAGATTGGAGGAATTTCGGAGCTGATTTCAGACTTTGGCATCAAGTCCAACTCATTCCCTAGCCCTATAGTGCAATTCCATCTAGTGAATGTGTTATTTTGAGTGGAGCATTTGTAGTGGGGCTCTTGCAGATTCTTGGAGGGCAAGATATTTGGTGAAAGGATCAGCCTTTCAATCTAAATATCTATTGGAGGAGTCATATTCAATGTTAGAATCATCTATATCCTCTCCATCCAGTTCTATTTCTGAGTTTCTGCAGCTACCCAGCAACTCCGGCATTTTGCAGTTTTTTGTATTTTATTGCCAATCCTTCCAAGATTGACATGAGGTAGTCTTTAGGAGCTGATATCTGAACTCCTAATGTTTTATTGGGCCATATATTGATATATTCATGTATTTTACATATGTATCATGCAGTTTCTCTATAAAACTGCGTTGTAATAGCTTCAACAGATATGTGTAGCAGTGGTTTTGTCATGTATTTTGTACTTGTTTCTTGAGCCTGAGCATTGCCTATCTTGAGTGACCTTTTTCCTCAAGATCTTGTATTCATTTGTTGCTACTATTATTAATGAGAAGGCTATGGATTTATCTCACATTTATATGAGTTGAGTTTTTTTGTTGAACCATTATTATGTTTGCTTATTGTTGGAGCTCCAACTCTAGAATATCTTGAGATATTCTCATTGTTGTAGCATTTTCCTCATTTGGAATATTATAGTGGTATCAGAGCATGATCTCTGGCCCAACCAATGGATCTCGGCCATCATGCTATCAAGGAGAGAGAAGATGAAGACTCCATTTCATGGAGAGAAAAAGGAAGATAAGTTTACCAAGCTTCTTCCAAATTCTGTACAGAATATTCATGAAGAATTTAAGGAGCTAATGAGGGAGATTGGTACAGGATCTCCAAGAGGGTTTGAAGCTGAGTCAAAATATAGATTTTCTTGTAGGGAATGTGAGCATGTGGCTACACCCTATGATATACAGCATAGTCACATGGCCATTTTTTCCATGAGAGAAGAAGAAGAAGAAGGAATGCTAAAGGGAGGAACTCTTAGAGGTTTCTTGCATGAGTATGAATCTCAAACCCAAATGTTTAGAGATCATATTACTTTTCCGGAGTTTTGCAAGATCATGGTGAGGAGGAGAAAGCAGCATAATGAGGATAGATTTCTTCTATATATCTTTGATGGTTCCCCTACTTGTTCATCCAGGGCTTGGATAGAGGAGCTAGACACATTTCTGCAGTAGCATCAGATTTCCGAAGATAAAGCCATCAGAGTAGCAGCGCTGCACTTGGGAGGTAAGGTCTATGCATGGTGGTTATTTGATTCATTTACTTTGAAAAATGCAAATACCTCTTCCTATGCAATGTTCATTAGAACTTTGATGAGGATATTTGGTAGGAGAAATTCTGAAACACATGTGGAGGAAACAAACACATTCAAATAAACAAAACCCTTTCATGTGATGGAGGAAACCATAGACTCAAGAAAATTTCAGAGGACCATGAAGGAGGATGATATCTTGCATGATGCTTATTTGGAGGCAAGATCTTCATTTTTGGCACAACGAAGCAAAGAGATCCTTTTTCCAAAAGAGGATCCAATCATTGGAGGGTTGCCTACTCATATTGAGGAAGCTGAGGGCAACATCGTTGTCATTTCTAGAGTTAATCTAGTACCTCATGCAGAGGAAGGAGAAGATCTTACTCTAACTAGGGGGATTCTTGCATCTTTGCAAGGGAGTCCCCAGGATCTCTTACATGGAGGTCCAAGCACAATCAATGAGCAGCATGATTGTGCAGCATTGTAGCTAGAAGGAGAAGGAAGGGAGGAAGAGCAGCATCATGTGATGAGAGGTACACACCCTTCTCTGTTTCAGAAAGATAGTGCAAAGAGGAGGTAGACTAGATTGCGCTGTGAGAGAAAGGGAAAGGGTGCCCAACCATATATACAGTCCACTCTTTACATTGATGTATCACTTCATAGAGGCATTCCACCAGGGAGGCCACCATATCTATCATTGATGAGAGACATTTTGTCTTTGGATTCACCGCTCTTGGATTTTTGAGAGGTGAAGAGTTTGGAGGAGAAATTTGGCATGGGGAATGTCAAAGTAGCAGACAGCAACAATAGGAGAGCTTCACATGCTAGATCACCAGCGTTGTCTCTTGGGAGGACTAATCCTTATTGGAGATCTCAGCTCTTAGTTGAGTACTCCAAGGATCTTGATGCATGCATGACTCTTGATGACCCGGAGAGAGATGAAAGATACATTGTGAATGATATGGTCATCTATTCACATGACATATTCTTCTTGACTAGAGATTCTAACCTCAAGGAGAAGCTTTTGCATGCATCATAGGAGGACTTCTTTTCCATGCATCTTGATGCATATATTGCCTTGGCGGAGGAGTTCATTTGGGAGGGCATCTAGAAAGACATCCATCAGCATATGGAGAGATGCATAGCTCGGATGATGATGGTGAATATGTCACAGCCACCTTCCTACTCATTAGGAGTAAGGGAGTGTTTTCAGTTGAGCCATTTCAGCTCGAGTCTTCAAGTATATAATGGAGAATGTACAATTTCACCTTATTTTTTGTACTTCTTGTCTTTTTATGAGCAGCATATTGTACCAAGGAGGATTATTCCTTCTTGCACATTGTATAATGATGTACTTGAAGCCATTTGTAGCATTGAGATTGGCTATCTCATTGGTGGTTTCTAGGGAAAGCCACATGATTTTTGGTGTGCACCATTGGCACCAAATTGTACTTTCATATTTCCATCTTGGAAAATTATTGTGGCAGAAAACAAGTGGCTAGAAGAATGCTTGTTTTTGTTTGATTTGGTGCAAGTAAGGGATGCACTACACTGGTTCCCTGTGTGGGACCTTGAACCACTTTCCGGTTGTCATGTGACAACTTTTTTCTATTGGTTTTTGCTTCCATATATTGTTGATATGTATATGTTCATGGGAGGCTTTTATTGGAGAGTGGGCTTGAGATTGAGGAGGCCCATTGGGAGCATGATTATCCTTACCATACATGTTTTACATTATAGGAAAAACCATGGGCCAACCATGAAGGCCACATTACACTTCCTTTCTTCTTGTGGGAGGAACCACTTGGAGGACTTGAGGAGGCACTCCATGGATCATGAGGAGATGGATGAGTTTGCATAGTCAACTCTTTTCCCTTGGAGGATGAGGGGAGAATCATCTATGATCCACTCCATTTACATGAGCAAAACTTATGGTGAGAGTATTGTTGATTTTCATGATGATTTGTCTATATATATGCATCTCTTAACCTTATATGTGCAAGAATTTTCTCAAAGGAGGATTATTCTTCCTTCTAGATTTGAAGGTCTACATAAGGCCATTATTGATGATCACTCCATAAGGGGATATAGGAAGGATATTTCTTAGAGAGAAAATACTCATATTTCACATTACATCTTTTACCTTCTCCAGAAGATTGAGGCAGCAAGTAGATGGTGGGAAGGCCACCCATCATTTCATTTTCTATGGCAGTTGAGAGTCAAACTGCACTGGCTACATTTGAGGGACCATTGTCCTTCTCCTTTACTTCACCTGGAAGCCAGCATGATTCTCCTTATGTTTCCCTTGGTTGATATTGCTAGAGCTTCTCTTGGGAGCATGATTGGAGGGGAGACACATTGGGTGAATGTGTCCTTGGAGGGAGAAAACTCCCACACACTTTGCACTACATGTTCTAGAGGGAGCATGGTAGATGGTATGGAAACTACAGCATATCATTTGTTTCCTTATGAGGTGAGCCATATGAGGAATATGATGCCATGTGATGATGATTTCCAACTCAGCACATATGAGATGACTTGGGCCAACATGTTTCATAATGTTGGAGAAGAGATCTTTGGAGATCTAGTCTTCATCTTGCCACTTGAGGGCAAGTATTTTGCATCCCAGGACCAGCACTTTCTCTACACTTATCATGATTTGGGAAAGCGATAGTGTGGGGTAGGCTACATTGTCTACCATGAGCATATTTTCACCCCACCTACTTTTCCGGAGCCAAAGGTGGAAGACAGTTTCCAGGAGTTGCCTAGTTGGGAGGTAGCTCATTTTGTATGGATGATTGCTTGGGGGATGGAGGATCCACATGAGTAAGATTTTCCTAAAAAACTTCACAGAATCCATGCCTTGAGAGGAGGCTTTCCAGTTTTTTCCTTGTAGTTTCTTGAGGACAAGCAACATTTGGGAGGGGAGGACTGTAATGTTCCAAATTTTTCCGCCAATAATTTGGAGCATTAATTTTCGCTGATTTCACTTAGGAGGAGAATAAATGGGTAAGGATTCCCATGCATAATGATATTCTCAATAAAATCCCTCATATTATGAAAGGGGATCATCTTTGGAGATGGTTTGCACACCCTCATGTGTGAACAGGGTTATTTGCAAATAGGCTTGGTTAAGTTTGACCAAGTCAACAGCGCTAGGCCAAGAGGTGGAGCACACTTAGAGAAGCAGCATAGTATGAATGAGTAAAGGGTTATTTGGTGGAGGAAACCCTCATAAGAGTGGGACCCATGGAGAGGGTCTTTCACTTGTTTAAAAGGAGGACAAGGAAACCATTGTTTCTCATGCTTTTATTATTCATCTCATTGCCTATTCAGACAATTGTGAATTCTTTGTTGTTTAGCAAGAGTTGCTGGGGGAATTCCTGTTTAGGATTCCTTCACCTTCTTGAGGGGCCTCTTGAGGGATTGGACTGATTTTCCTCACATCTAGGCTTGTGGCCAATCATCCTCCATCAAGACAGCGTTATTTCTGCAGCAGAATAATACTGTGTTGCTGGGTGTTGTAGTGAGGGTTCACTACACAACCTCCATCAGCTATTTTTCAGAGGATAAGTCTCTCTTCTCTTTGGGAGATCAGATTGGAGGCATTCCGGAGCTGATTTCAGACTTTGGCATCAAGGCCAACTCATTCCCTAGCCCTATAGCATAGTTCCATCTAGTGACTGTGTTATTTTGAGTGGAGCATTTGTAGTGGGGCTCTTGCATATTCTTGGAGGGCAAGATCTTTGGTGAAAGGATCAGTGTTTCACTCTAAAGATCCATTGGAGGAGGCATATTCAATTTTAGCATCATCTATATCCTCTCCATCCAGTTCTATTTCTGAGTTGCTGCAGCTACCCAGCAACTCCGACATTTTGCAGTTTTTGTATTTTATTTCCAATCCTTCCAAGATTGACATGAGGTAGTCTTTGGGAGATGATATCTTCACTCCTAATGTTGTATTGGGCCATATATTGATATATTCATGTATTTTACATATGTAGAATGCAGTTTCTCTATAAAATTGCGCTGTCATAGCTTGAGGAAATATGTGTAGCAGTAGTTTTGTCATGTATTTTGTACTTGTTTCTTGAGGCTGAGCATTGCCTATCTTGAGTGACCTTTTTCCTCAAGATCTTGTATTAATTTTTTGTTGCTATTATTAATGAGAAGGCTATGGATTTCTCTCACATTTATATGATTTGAGTGTTGCTACTGCACCATTATTGTGTTTGCTTATTGCTGGAGCTCCAACTCTAGAATATCTTGAGATATTGTCATTGTTGTAGCATTTTCCTGATTTGGAATATTACATGGAGGTTCTGGAACAATGAGAATTTCGCTCCCAATTGACCAACACACTCTTGAATGTTGGGAAGTGATTTGTAGAGCACCCTTTAATGGAGTTAATTTCATATGCAAAGTAGTTATTCCCTTGAGAGGTTGTGTTGGTGAGCTCATAGGTAATATAACATGTACTTCAAATCTTGGAAACCTTGCAATGGAAGTCTTGGATGATTTGTTCTTGTTCTTTCTCTTAGGCACGTAACAACTGAAATGATAGTGGATGATAGAACCTATTCATTGGTTCTGGGGATGATTTCCAATTTAACAAAATCATTGGGAATGGTGCCCAAATTGACCTATAACAAGCGGCATTTGGTCTCCAAAACTGTTAATGTTAGTTTTGTCTGGTATTATCCATGAATCTATATGGATAGTAGAATATGATATCATGTTGATATAAGAAACCAGAGATTATCTGACAGGAAGAGGAGGAGGAGGAAGCAAAAAGGTCCCCATGAGCGAGGAGTCCTTCAATAATCCAACCCCCACATGTTGGTAAGAGTGTAGGGCTTCCCCTATGAGTGAGACACTTCCTGTAACATGGGAATCAGAGGCAAAAAAGGTGAGTTGGTCGATGGCCACAATCCCACCATTATGAGGAAAGGTGATCATACGGATGTAAGTAGAAACGACTGCGACCATGACGTAAAGCCACGTAAGACCCATTAGAATATTATAATCAAGAGGTTTGTCTATAAATTCTACTTCGATAGATACAGTCTTGCCCCATAATTCCACTTTTAATGAATTCAAAAAACTACAAGGCTTATATGTTCTTCCATCAAAAGATTTTAATGTGGTGGCTGACTGACTCCATTAAGGAGAACTGATCGCCTTCCAACAAAACATAGACATGATGCAAATCTAGGCTCCCTCGTCCACAATATAGCGATGGGAATTATTACTATGGAATATAACCTGGATCATAAAGGCCAATTGAGCTGGAAGTAGAGGGGAATAGTTTTCATGATTTAAAACAACAATGGTTGGAATCTGAAGGATCCACACATCCGATAGGTGAAAGAAAAGACTTCTTCTTGGCGAGGAAGTTTTGCAATACCTCAACGGTCGACATAGCTGATGAGTACTGAGCCAAGTCCTCAACTACATTATTATTTTGAGTAGCCCTGGAACGAGGGTTGAAATAAGACTTATGAATAACGCCCTTCAAAGGCTTAATAGTAGTTAACTACATAAGAATCAAAGGTGGAGGAGGATTGGATGGAGGTGATGTCGAATTGGCAGGTTGATCAGTAGCCTGACTATACAAGAGATTCTCGTTTCCATAGTCCTTGTTCCAAGTATCTACCATTGTTGGGAATCACAATTTCCATTAGACCAAAACCCACAGGTGTTATTCAATGATCGCATCACCAGAGATAAGGATCCACGAGAGGCGATTAGTCCATGTTGCCAAACAAACAAGGAGCGTTGTTTTATCCAATTTCCAACAATCGCCCCCCCAACGCGAGTCGGGTGTGTATCGAACCCGTGACCTATGCTCTAATACCACTTGTTGGGAATCACGATTTCCATTAGACCAAAACCCACAAGTGTTATTCAATGATCGCATCACTAGAGATAAGGATCCACGAGAGGCAGTTATTCCATGTCGTTAAACACATGGGAAGTGTTGGTTTATCCAATTTCCAACAATCATAACATCAAACTTATGCTTCATGAAGGAAATCAGTAAAACCGTGTTAGAGGAAGATGGGTCCCGGGAAACCATAGGAGTCTCTTGATTGGGAAAGGGGTCGGTCAACATGTCAGCATAAGTGGAGTATTTTAGAAACTAGTTCAATTCCGCATGGCGAGGACAATCACGTGTAAATTGTTCCTCGTTGCAAATCAAGCATGGTTAGTGAGACTTTTTTTTCTCATCAGAGGATTATTTTTATTTTATTTTCCTGCGGTGAATAATGTTTCTTATTTTTTCATTTCCCTTTCTTCTTACTTCCTGGTTTATGTTGACATTTTTCTTTATCAGATGAAACAACGTTTATCTCAAAGGAAGAAGTCACAAGAGGATTGGATGAATATTTTTCGGCAGAAACAGTGAGAGCAACACCAGATGGTTTGCTCACTGTCTGCGAACTAGCAGAACCAATGATGCCATCAGTAGCATGAGATTCTTTACCAGTAGTGGAAGGAACAATACTCGAAGGCCTTGGAGCATCTGGTATTTTTTTCATAGAGTGTTCTAGATTGGGTATAGATGAGGTCCAAATACTAAGCATGAGAAATTACTTTCTCTTTAGTCATGACTCTGCCTTTGGCTACATCCTCTGTGATAGATGGAAACAGGGATTTTATGAACCATTCCGCTAAAAATTGATCCAGAGCAAAGGTATTAACCAACTGACGATGACACGACCACTCATAAATATGATCTAAAATTTCATTTCCTTTAGACTGTTTAAATTTGGTCAGAATTTTTGTTCCAGTTTCATATCGGATGGGTAACTTGAAATGTGTGAGGAAGGTGGTAGCTAAGGAATTGAAATCATGAAACTAAGCTCTCCGTAACTCAATGTACCATTTTTTTGCGGTACCTGTAAGAGTACACTGGAAAAGACGTAATCGTATAGAATCATCATTAAGGGAGTTCGAAGAATGTTGAGATTCAACAAGATCCTAGTGAAAATTAAGCACCTACACTAGGATGGAGCCTCAAGTTATTTTTAGGTGGATTTCTATTTATAGATGCATGAGAAAATTATATTTATAGATGCATGTATATTTATAGATGTATGTGAAAGTTCTATTTATATATTGCATGTCTATTTATAGATTCATGTCGACTATTATTGTCCTTTAATATTAGTTGGACAATAAACAATAATCTATTCTCAATGAGAACTTGGAAATAGTTAACTGAAGTGGAAAATTAGTTAGCTAAAGGAATTTCAAGTTAAGAGGTTGGTTGGTGGGACATGCAAGTGGACTTAGTTGTAACTGAGTGATTCAAAGTTGTAACAGAGTTGGAAGTGAAGTTATGAAAGTTGTAAAGTATTTTAACTTATTTGAGTTAAACTCAGTTGTTCTAGTTGTAACTAAAGATACACTAGTGAGAGATCAAATGAATTAATTATTAATTAATTCACAATCAGTGGCCTTAGATGCAACTAAATATTTACTACTATTAACTTCATGCATGTCAAATCCAGTGGAGATCCAGTTGAGTTCTATGTGAAAGGGAAGATAACTATCAGTTTTGACATTATCGGTTCCACACATGCAACTACACACACATTGGATGTGCCCATGAGGATTGCGTATTCAAGGTAGGAAAAATTGCATTCATTTAGGGATTTCTATCAGCTGGTATTGCGCAGTCGAGGAAGGTTGTCTGGAGATAGTAAATTGGCTAAGGAACTTGCCAATTTTTGTATGACAGTGTGAGACAGTTAGCTCATGTACTAAGAGCTCTTGGATTGGAGCTTTGTATGTAATTGTTTCATGATCCATGATATAATACATAATATAATATAGTGGCATTTTTAGTTATAAGCTTTCCCCGGTAATTATGTGTGTTGTCTGTGATTGATCTTTTTCATGATATTGTGATTGGTGATTGTGTTTCAAATCCCACAAAGATTTGTAGAAGAAATTTTGTATTAACAATAGCATATTATTCTTATATTGGGAGAATCCAATACATACATATATTTTTTATTAAATTTATACATGGTATCAGAGCACAGGAAATTGAAATTTGGAAGCAGGAGTTGAGTTTGTTGGTGGAAAGAACTTGAATTTGCAGAAAGACTTCCTTTGGCGCTACAGCTAATTCAAGATCAAAATGGCTTTCAATGGATTGAGGTTAGAGTATGCACTCAAGGGCAGCTTGAATTACATTTCTTAGAAGGAAAAGATGGAGGCAGTACTCAAAGACAATGGCTTGAAGGAATTCATTGAAAAATATGTTCCTAAGCCAGATGTTGCAGATTCTGCTAATCTTGATGCATGGCGAAAGAAAGTGGAAAAGGCGAGGAGGATTATGTTGGAGGGAGTACGAGACCACATTATCTCAAGCCTCCATGGGAAAGCCACACCATATTCTATGTAGAAGGCTTTGACGGATCTATTCCAAAGTAGCAACGACCATAGGAAATTGGTGCTCAAAGATAAACTCAGAAAGATCAAGATGGAAAAGGGCGACACCATTCCAAAGTATCTCACAAAGTTTGTCCAATGTCAGGATGAGCTGGAGAGTGTGGGAATAAATATTGTTGATGATGATTTGGTGAGCTTGGCTCTCTTTGGACTTCCTAAGAGTTTGCACAGTTATGAAGACGGTGTCAAAAAACAGGAAAAATTGTCGGATTAGGAACGACTATAGTCAGATCCAGTGTAGGAGGAGTTCAGGCGGAACACCAGAGATGGCTCTTCATCAAAGCATGAAGATGAAGAGGATTGTGCTTTGGCTACCAAGTTGAAAAAGGGGAAGGGGAATAAATTCCATTCTAAATATGAGTCTAAAGTAAAGAAGTTGGATATGTCCAAGGTGAAGTGTTTTCACTGTCACGAACATGGGCATCTTACTACTAACTTTCCGCAAAAGAAAGATCTCTATATCATCACCCATCTCTATATGAATATAGAGATCTCTATATCAGTGACTTGGAGGAGAAAGATCTCTAGATGAATATAGAGATGGGTGATGATGGACAGTACCGTGAAACCGGCATTGGTACCATTACCTTTTAGAGAGAGTCAGGAAAACCATTTCAATTTAAAGATGTTATGCATGTTCCAGGTCTGAAGAAAAATTTGGTCTCAGTCGCAATGTTGGAGGACAGAGGCTATGACATTTTTTTCAGCGATGGAAAAGATTTCATGCGACATAAAACAATGGGTCAAGCCAAGAGGACAAGGATTTGAGTTAAGAATCTCTACAAGTTGGAGATAGATGGTTTCGCTGCCATGATGGGAAAGGCAAAAAAAGTGGTGAATCAGGATGAGGGTGAATTATGGCATAGGCGATTAGGCCATATTCATCATGGAACCTTGAGGGAAAATTATGGCATAGGTGAATAAGTGATGCAGGGGCATTAGACACTAGCCAGCAATGTAGAAAGTTTTCTCCACATGTTGTGGTTAGGAGGGTTCGAAAATATTTGAATTGTAATAGCTAGGTGTCAATACCTCATCTGACTGTATCATCTAGATTAGTTAGAATTTGTAGAAGTCGAATAGTTAGATTCGATCCATCTGTCATGTTTCAGTTAGTTGAATTATTGTAATTAGGCTTTTGATTTCCTAAAACGGTCCTCACATAGGAACCAAAGAGACGCACTATAATGTATATAAATTGTATTCTTCGGATGCATTGAGGAGGAGAGAGGGAGAAGAGAAGGAGAAGAGAGCTTTCTGTAATAAAATATCTGTGTTAACAATTGTTTCCAGTTAAATAATTTCAGTGCTCGTTGGCCATTGAATTGTCTCGAACTGTTAATTGTGAAGAATTTTTTAACTGTGAGGCGACTGTGTACTGGTAATTCCGCTTTTCTCTATTTATTTTTCCCATGAATTGTTTGGATAAACTCTACGAATTGAATTCCAACATAGTCCTCTCTCTATATTACTATGAAACTCCCCACTGAATGATCAGACCGAACTCTATTGAACTAAACCCGAGTTTTGAACTTGAGTTAAGACATACGAAGGATAGCATAACCTGACTTAACCTTTGGTTGATCAGTGTACCAAAACCGCGAGCGGATTTACGAAGTCGGATTTCCCATATCGCACCACCTTTCGAAGATAAGCAGTATTTCCTGGTTGGGGAGCGATTCCATAGAGTATTCGACACGTGGCGAGGTGGACCCAAAAAATACCACCGTTGCTGCGTGCCATTGCACATTATCGTTCAACCAGGGAAGCCGAGTGATATCATGGAACGTCGTTGATCTGGGAAGGAGCCATCGGACGGTGATCGGTTGATAAAGATGCGCAGACGATAACCGAGGTACTGTGCATGCATTTGATTGGCTATTGATCATAGAGGTGGCGCTTGGAGCCAAAGGTCTGTTTAAGAGTCATTTATTCAAAAATCATTGATTATTAATATAAATTTCAATTATATAGTTTAATCGCCAAAGGTTGTGGATAATGTTTGTTTATCAAATTCCACGAATTTGATAAATAAAATTTAAAGAAAATAAAAGAAGACCACGTGGAGCAAGGAACGGGGTTTCAGAAGGGAAATGCTGACAGAGCCACGATTACAGTAGATCAGCTCTCCTTGGGGATGACTTTCAGTTTTGTTGCCGTCAATAGGCCATATTCATCATGGTTCCCAAATATCAGTCTCTAGATGTGGATCAGCCACAGGAGTAGGTTCATGGACTAGAGGAGTCCACTCATGCAGAGCCAACCATCAGAACTGGCAGAAGGCATACCACAGAATTTGATAGGCGGAGACTTAATGTTGCACAGAATGTAGGAGTCCCTACTTCACATCGCAGACAAAGATAGTCTCCTGACTAATTTAATGGATACATGGCTCTCATGAGAAAATGTATTGCGACTAAACTATCTTCCTTTCAGGAAGCGGTGTAGGATCCCACATGGGTAGATGCAATGGTGGAGGATTATGACTCCATTGTCAAAAACAGTGCTTGGCAAATTGTTCAGAGGCCGGTTGATAAATCGGTTGAAGGTTCAAGATGGATATACAAGGTAAAGCAAGTTGATGATGGGAGTTTTTAGAAATAAAAGGCCAGATTTGTGGCCAAGGGCTTCTCACAGATCGAGGGGATAGATTATGAAGATAAATTTGCACCTGTCGCAAGGTATTATTCCATAAGGACCATCCTTTCTCTCTCAACGCAGATGGGCTGGCGCATTCATTAGATGGATGTGAAAACTGTGTTTCTCAATGGGATCATTGAGAAAGAGGTGTACATAGAGTAGCCTAAAGGTTTTGAGATTTTCAAGCGAGTCGCGTGTGTGCCGAATCAAAAAAGCATTGTATGGGCTGAAGCAAGCACCCCGCGCTTGGTACACTCTGATAGACAGCTATTTCACCAGACTGGACTTCACCAAAATTGAAGCAGATGAAAACCTATACCAAATTGTGGTGGAGGGTAAGCTTTTAATCATTGTTCTTTACGTTGATGATTTAATATTGACTGGTGATGAGCAGCTGATACACTCATGCAAGGAGGATCTTGCAAAGGAGTTCGAGATGAAGGATATGGGCCTCCTTCATTATTTCCTTGGATTGGAAATATGGCAGCGAGATGGTGAAATTTTTCTGTCTCAAGGCAAGTATGCAAGGGATATATTGGGTAAGTTTCACATGGAGGGCTACAAACCCATGGATACTCATCTTCCAGGAAACTAGAGGAAAGAGGATGTTACTTCTAGAGAGGTAGTGTATGCTATTGTCCATCGACAGTTAGTGGGTTTGCTAATGTATCTAGTGAACACATGACCGAACATTTCCTATGCGGTTAACCAGCTGAGTCAAGCTATGGTTAAGCCTACCAAGATCTTTTGGAAGGCGGGCAAGCATGTCCTGAGATACCTGAGGGGCACATCAGATTATGGCTTATGGTACAGACAGACGGATGAGGTGAAGTGGCATGGCTTCACAGATGCAGATTGGGTGGGAATCCCATCATACAGAAAAATCACATCAGGGGGGATCTTTAGCATTGGAACTGCAGTTGTTTCTTGGTACAGCAGGAAGCAGAGATCCATGGAACTCAGTTCAACAGAATTAGAATACATGGCAACGAGTCAAGATGCATGTGAGGCTATCTAGATGAGAAATATCTTGGTTTGTTTGTTTGGTTCTCATTTAGATTCAACAGTGATTCATTGCTATAATCAGAGTTGCATTAAACTCTTGATTAATCATATGTTTCATGATCGATCTAACATATAGATATCCATTACCATCATCTCAGATATTTTTTTGCAGAGGAGAATCATGTTTCTTCAGCACATTCCTACGGAATATCGGGAGCAAATTTGAATACCATAGAGACAGGATCGGGGTGAAGTAAAATCCCTTTCTTTTTGAGAGGGAGTGTTGAGATTCAACAAGAAGATCCTAGTGAAAATTAAGCACCTACACTAGGATGGAGCCTCAGGCTATTTTTATGTGGATGTCTCTTTATATATGCATGAGAAAATTCTATTTATAGATGTATGTGCAAGTTCTATTTATAGATTGCATGTCTATTAGTAGATGCATGTTGACTATTATTATCCCTTACTATTAGTTGGACAATAAACAATAATCTATTCTCAATGAGCACTTGGAAATAGTTAACTAAAGTGGAAAATCAGTTAGCTAAAGGAATTTCGAGTTAAGTGGTTGGCTGGTGGGACATGCAAGAGGACTTAGTTGTAACTGAGTGATTCGAAGTTGTAACATAGTTGGAAATGTAGTTATGAAAGTTGTAAAGTAGTTTAACTCAGTTAAGTGAGTTAAACTCAGTTGTGCTAGTCGTAACTGAAGATACACTAGTGAGAGATCAAGCGAATTAATTCACAATCAGTGGCTTCACATGCAACTGAAGATTTACTACTATCAACTGCATGAATGTTAGATCCAGTGGACACCCAGTTGAGTTCTAGGTGAAAGGGAAGACAACTATCAGTTTTGACATTATCGGTTCCACACATGCAACTACACACAAATTTGATGTGCCCATGAGGGTTGCACAGTCAAGGCAGATAAGATTGCATTCATTCAGGGATTGCTATCAACTGGGATTGCGCAATGGAGGCAAGTTGTCTGGAGACATTAAATTGGCTACAGAACTTGCCAATTTTTGTATGACAGTGTGAGACAGTTAGCTCATGTACTAAGAGCTCTTGGATTGGAGCTTTGTATGTAATTGTTTCATGATCCATGATATAATACATAATATAAGATAGTGGGGTTTCAGCTATAAGCTTTCCTCGGTAAAATTATCTCTGTTATGTGTGACTAATCTTTCTTCATGATATTGTGATTGGTGATTGTGTTTCAAATTCTACAAAGATTTGTAGGAGTGATTCTGTATTAACAGTAGCATATTATTGTTAGATTAGGAGAATCCAGGACATACATGTATTTTGTATTAAATTTCTACGAAGAACACCGTAGATGATACGTCAAGACATGGGTCGATGGGTCTTCTCCAGGATTCCCATTGAATTTTGGGATTACTAAGGGAAATTTGGTGAGAATTATCATCCACCAAGGCGAATGAGCAATGGGGTCATTAGTAAGTTGAGTCAAATATGGAAATTTGAGAGTCGCCACAAAAGGTAACTACCATTTAAAATCCTATGAAGGATAACCTGGATAAGAATGAATCACCTTAGCAACAGGTACTTGCGTTCCCGTATAAGGATGGTTTTGATATGGAGGAACCTGGGTACCAAAATAAGGGGGACTCTAGTAACCCGCATACGCGTAACCTTGTTGACCAACTCCATGATAACCCTGCAAAGGTTGGAATTCCTTGAAAAGGCACTTGAGGAATACACTGATGGGGTCTATATTGTTGCCCCGCAGGATTTTTCATCATCTCGACATAAGGTGGGTTCGCTTGGGACTGTTCCATACTATACACATTTTGTCTTATCGAAATTTGAGAAGTACCTTGTCCAAGCGGTTGAGACTGTAAGGTACCTTGTAAAGGGTGGATAAGTGGGACTTGGGAGATACAAAATACCAACGGAATAGGTTGTGATGCAACAATAGCCTATAAAGGTTTCCTTACATATATTTGAGCTTTTTGAGGTACTGATGGATGGATAGTAATTTGAGATGAAGACGGCACAGGTTGAGGATTCAACAATCGGTCCCAAAATGAGCCAGGTTGAATGGACGGATTAGGTTTCCAAACATTGGGAGCCATTCCAAGATAAGGAGGACTATAATAAGGTTGATTACCAACTTGATTTATACCAAAATTTTCCCCCCATGCTAAAGGAGGAGGGGATGATGGAGGAAATTTTGAACAAGATGGAGGGTACCTAACATAAGGAGAGTTAGGTTGTTGAAGATAACCTTTCCCACTAACATAAGGGCCAGCCTGTTTCTCAATTGGAGGTGTAGGTGGAGGAGGAGGAGCATATTGAGTGGCATTCATAAGAGAAGTACCAGATGGAATTCCCAAATTAGATGACATGGGATAGGTCCAAGGATTGGAAGCTACACCATAAAAGGTACTAGATAAATACTGATAACCAGGTGGGATGAACGGGCCACCATATAAATGTGTTTATGGTGATTTAGTGAACATAGATGAAGAAGTGACATTTATGTCTCAACCATAGTGGTGTACACGGGTTGAGATGTTAAATCGGATCCCGTCATGGTTAACAATCCCAAAGAATATTTTCATGAGAGATTGGTGGGTAAGTCCAAAGAATAAGGTAAAGGAGTTTGTGTTGGAGTTTGAAGAGGAAGAAGATGACCAATCTAATAGAAATATAGTCCACCCTAATGAACAAGAGTATAAGGATGATGCTCTTCTTGTGGGATTTTTTCAATACTCATAAGTTTTATGGAAGAGGTTCACCGTCGGGTCCAAGATATATAGGTTTTTTCTAAGACAAAGTAAGAGAAGGGAAAGGACCTGAAGTAACAAGTTAATATGGTTGAGGATCCTCAGGTTCAACAACCCGAGTAAGTATAGTATCTGACTTAGGAAATGCAGGGTCAATAACCTCAGGCAATAAGGTTTCAGGGAATTTTGTTTCAATTGTGTCATATTCACTGACAAGAGTAGATGTAATCTCGAGCTCAAAACTCAAAGGGACAGATGATTTTGGCGGATCAATATCAAGAAGTGGGTCAGAAGTAGTTCTTTAAGTTCGATATTCGGTAGTTTGCATCCTCTTATGCTTCTGACGAAAGCCAGGAGTAGCCTCTAATGGAAAAGGAGGCTTATTTTGCATTCTACACAAATGACGAGGTGGGGGATTCTGTTCTTCCACATTGGATTAATAAATTTTAGAAATTAACACAAAAAATAAATCAGAAAGAGGGTAATCTATGCATAAAGGATTTCCAAGCAACGGTGAACTACGATATACACCTTGGTGAACCAAGGAATTAACGTACAACAGTCGATCTCCTCAAATTTTATGTTCATTGTATAACGTTATACAAGGCGCCTGACTCAGTTACCTATGGCAAGGATAGAAATCTATAGGGGACTCCCAAAATATACTTGATGGTACATGGGAGTGCAGTCCGTAGTAGTGTTTTCTAATTCGTAACCGTCCGATGAGAGTGTTCCCATATACTTTACATGCATGGAGTGTCGTCCAATATACCAAATGTATGTGGGGAATAATCCTATACACTCACATATGTGGAATTGGATTTCACTCCCAGGATGCAATGCTGGAAAAAAACGAAAAATCCTACATTTAACAATGTCGGAACACGTCTCTAGCATAGAACACTAAATTTTTGCATTAATGTTACAAATTCTCCTTATGTTGATTCAATAAATTTTGTTGTTTATCTTTGATTAAGTTTCATTTTTGGGGCTCACCATGAGTTTCCCTTGCATATCCTAAAATTCAAACTAGTACGAAGAAATGGAATATTTCTCATTCACTGAAAATATATCGAAGGATGGGAAGAGACAAAGAGTATGTAGCAATGTTAGGATATTTACAGGTTAAGTTCCTTAGATCAAAAACCAAAGTTCGTCGCTCACAAACAGATCACAAATCAGTACACCAGTATTATCACATGATTAAATCCCTCGAAGAGGGAAATAGTCCACGGCCTGAGCGAACATATGCTCTTTCCTCGAGTCTTTGTGCGATATTGGGAAATCAAAAATAGTGAAAAAATTGATAGTTGCCAGTAAGGCTAACCAAAAATCTAACATTCTACCGTAAGGCTTGCTGTTCATTTTTTTTGCTCAGTTTTTTTGTATTTTTTGTGCTGGAAAAATCACGCACACCGAAGACTTAAGAAAAAAAAAACCTTCCTCCTTTCAAACAATTACAGAATCCTTTTACTATCTCACTTGGTGAGAAGTTAGTTTATGAGAATAGAGGTATTGGGTTCAAATGTCTTTCTGAAGCTTCTTGTTGTAAAAGATTTTTCTAAAGGGGCGGTATTTTTTAAAAGTTTAACTTCATCATCAAATTTCAAACCGTTCCCTTAACTATTCGGCATCTACAACTCAGTTTTTTCAAAAATTCATAACTTCTTCATCTGGAAGCCATTTTTCAAGCCGTTTTTTTTTAATCAGCCTAATTTTTTGAGATCTTTCCATTGGAGCAGTTAGTTTCATCTTTTTTCAGCTTCGGTTTTTTAAAAATGGAAAGTGCATGCCCGATTATTCTTAACAGCACCAATATTTCCAATGGCTACCTCACATGGTAGATATACTTAGAAGTAAAGGGCTTTATAGAATAGCCACATGACAAGAAACTAAACCTTGTGATGATGATAAACTCGCTAAATGGGAAAATAAATAAGATCGAGCACGAGGGTTGATAGGAATGTCCATTACCCAAGATCTTCAATTTCATATCCTTGACATTGACACCCCTAATGAAGCCCTAGAAAAGCTAAATACTTTCTTTGGCATTCAAAATCAAATCAGGGCCCACCAGCTTGAAAATGAGTTGCTTACTTTGGACCCCGATAATTTCTCCTCTATTGAATATTTTTTGTCCAAATTCAAGACCCTTAGACTTCTTTTAGAAGGTTGTAAGGTCAAATAGGAAGATGGTAGCCTCATCTATTGCATTCTTGCTAAGATTGGCCCTGCATATTCTATATTTGTTTCCACCTTCAATTCCACTAGAGAAGTCATCATTTCTTCAGGAACCACCTACAAGAACCCCTCTTTTGATGCCTTTTGCGATTCTTTGATAAGATAACAAGAAAAACCATTACACCTTGGTCTTATCACTTCTGGAAACGCTTCTAAGAAAGCCTTAGCAGCCCAACAACAACCATATCAAAATAATCCCAAGAAGAAGTATCCTAAAAATTATGGTCTGAAACCAAAAAAGGGTCCTAAGCAATTTCAGCTGTAAACTAAAAAAGCAACTCACCAAAATGATAAGACAAATAAAAACAAAGGGAATAAGACAGATAGACATTGCAACTTTTGTAATAGTGATGGCCATATAGAGTCCAAATGTTTTAAGAAGATGGAATTCGTAGAAGCAGCAGTGAAGAAGCACAACATCAATTTCGAGCACTCTTCACCTTCATCCTCAGGAATGGCACTTTCTGCTTGTGGTTTTCAAGCATCAAGATCTGGTTATGCATTAAATGTATCTTCTTCTTCTCATTCTCATGAGTGGCTCTATGATTCTGGAGCTTCTTACCACATGGCCAAAAATAAAGCCATGTTTTCTTCTTTAAATTATTGTAACACCAAACATATTTATGTTGGTGATGATAGATCTCTTAGTGTTGTAGGATTTGGAACCAGTCATCTAGATAATGGCCAGTTTAATGATGTACTATGTGTTCCTACCATGTAATGCAACCTTTTATCTGTTTATCAGATAACTCATTCAGGTGAAGGGAAAATAGTAGAATTCTCACCTCATGATGTTGTAATCAAGGACCTCAAAGATCTCGTGCATATATTTTAACGCATCGCATTATTGGAGGATCTCAAGGTTGTATAAGTTTGACAACTTTGGCTCATATTCCTCCAATTTTTTTCATAATGATAAAGTGAGAAAACTTTGGCATGAGATATTTGGTCACTTAAACTATCACTTCTTCAAACTCTATGTATGGTAACAGGTGATGTAGTCTTCTTATAGACTATTTATGATGTAGGTTGCACTGATGTGTATTTTAAAACATCATTGGGATAGTTTTGACAAACGTGCCTCTTGGCATGCTTCAGCCCCTTTTCAGCTTGTGCACAGTGATTTATGTGGTCCACTTCTAGTTGTTTCTTTCTCTGGTTGCAAGTACTTCTTAACTTTCATTGATGATTTTTGCAAACGCACTTGGGTATACTTCTTAAAACTCAAGAGTGAAGTTTTTAACATATTCTTGGCCTTTAAGGCCTTTGTTGCAAAACAATTTGGACATCAAATTCTTAAGTTAAGATCAGACAATGGAGGATAATATGTTAACAACAAATTTATCAACTTCTGCACTAAGCATGGAATTCAATTTCAACATGCCATTCCATATACTCCATAACAAAATGGTGTAGCTGAAAGGAAGAATCGCATCTTAAAAGAAATGGCCAATTGTATGCTTCAATCTAAAGGACTTGGTCTCAATTTTTGGGCAGAAGCCATTAACTGTGCAAATTACATAGTAAATCACACTCCTACTAAGGTTTTAAATAATATAACTCCAGAAGAAGCCCGGAGCTCAATCAAACCAGATGTAAGTCACTTTCGTATTTTTGGAAGTGATGCTTGGGCCCATATTCCAGATGCGAAACATAAAGCCTTAGAACCTAAGAGTGAAAAATGCACTTTTTTGGATATTCTGAAGATGTCAAAGGATATAGACTTCTTCAACCAAAATCCAAAAATATAATCATTAGAAGATATGTAAACTTTGATGAAAATATATCGTCCTGCAAGCCTAGTTCAGCAAGTGTTCCACCTTTGGCTTGCGAGCCTGATTCAGCATATGTGCCACCTCTCTCTCTCTCTCTTCTATTTTTAATATAATTCCTTCTAGTTCAGATGATGACAACAAGGATGAAAATCCTCCTCCACCTCTTGAAATTATTCCTTTTACTCCAGAGCTTCCAAGATGCATCATCTCTACTCAGGATGCAGCAGGTTCTCTTGTAGGTGGCCCTGTCGATCGACGACGTACATGTTCTCAATTCGAAAGAGCCTCTTCCTTATTGGCTCAAGTTCCAAAAAATCCTGTTCCAAAAACCTTTGAAGAAGCCTCTGGTCATCCCGATTGGGATGAAGCTATGAATGAAGAATATCATTTCTTATTGGCGAACGATACTTGGGATCTTGTTACTCTTCCAAAAGGACGAAAACTTGTTATATGCAGATGGGTTTACAAAACCAAGTTTGGACCAGATGGAAAAGTGGATAGACATAAATCTCGTCTTGTCGCTAAAGGATTTTCACAAGTTGAAGGCATTGACTATACTGAAACCTTCTCCTCAGTTGCCAAAATGAATTCTATCTACCTTGTTCTTTCCCTTGCTACCTCCTTTAAATGGGAATTTCATCAAATGGATGTTAAATCTACCTTTTTACATGGAAATTTGCATGAATAAATCTACATGGAACAACCCCCTGACTTTATCCAAAACAACTCCAGCCTTGTTTGTCACCTTAGAAATTTTCTGTATGGTCTCAAACAATCTCCTCGAGCTTGGTATGCCAAAATGGATATATTTCTATTAGATAATGGCTTTTATAGATGTCATTCTAACAACACTTTCTACACCAAGAAAGTGGGTAAGTCCTTCACCATCCTTGTTCTTTATGTTGATGATCTTATCCTTACTGGTAGTGATCCCAACCATATAAACCATGTGAAGTCTAGCCTCAAAAATAAGTTTGAAATGACAAACTTAGGACACTTGCATTATTTCCTTGGTCTTCAAGTCTTGCAATCCAAGGAAGGCATTACCCTCTCTCAGTCCAAGTATGCCTGTGATCTTCTACAGCACTTTCACATGGAAGACTGTAAGCCAGGCCCTTCTCCCTTTCAATCTAGAGTCAAGCTTTCAGTCACTTGTACTACCCTTGAAGTTGATGCTACCTTATACCATCAACTTGTTGGTAAAATTTTGCATCTAACCCATACCCGTCCTGACCTTTCCTTTTCCATTGGTCTTGTTGCTCGGTTTATGCACCAACCTCATGAAAGTCACTAGAAAGAAGCTAAAAGAATACTTCAATATATTTGAGGTACAGTTCAGTTCAGGATTCATTACAGTGCAGGAGCATCTCCATTATTGATTGGTTTCATTGATTCTGATTGGCCTGGTGACCCTGATGATCGAAATTCTACTACAAGATATGTATTCACTCTTGGTTCAGGACCTACTACATGGTCTTGTAAGAAACAGAGTGACATCTCTCTTTCTTCAGCAGAAGTAGAGTATTGTGGTGTAGTTGAAGCCAGCAAGGAATCCATGTGGCTTCGTTACATCCTATCTAAATTTGGTCTTCATCAGCAACATCCAACTACACTCTCATGTGATAATCAGAATGCCATTCAGCTATGTAAAGATCCAGTTTAGCATCAGCGTATGAAACACATTGAGCTCCACATACACTTCATCAGAAAGCTCATTCATGATCGTGTTCTTGAAGTGAAGCATTGTCTAACCAATGATTAAGTAGTCGATATCTTTACAAAGACTCTCACAGAAGCGAAGTTTACCAAACTTCGATCCATGCTTGGAGATCAGGAAATTTATCGTTAAGGGGGGATAGGCTCGAATGCCTCCATCCTTCTCCTATTTTGTCACCTTTGTAAATCCTTCAATCCAATCCCAATTTGTTCTTAAGGGGGGATGTTAGGATATTTTGGCACATAGGAAATAGGCTCTTTTTGTGTCACCTTCGTAAATCCTTCAATCCTATACCAAGTTGTTCTTAAGGGGGGATGTTAGGATATTCTGACACATAGGAAATAGTTAAGAATAACTTAGTCTAGTGTAGAGTTAGGTAAAGTGTGTTTCTTTACTATGTACATTTGTAGCTTATAATCTGACAGTCATGGTTTGTAGTGATCTGATGGTTCACTCTCTCCTCGGTATTAATGACACTTGATCTGTGGCTTAACACCTGATTGGTCCATCATCTCTATTTAAAGATCATGGAGGGTCATTTTTCCGGTAACCGTTTATGAGAGAAACATATGTAACTTTTATTTTTATATTAATAAATTTTCTGAAGTGGCCGCGTTGGCTCAGGCCGTGGAATGTTTCCCTCTTCGATGGTTTTAACCACGTCATAATACTGGTATACTGATTTGTGATTTGTTTGTGAGAGGTGACTTTTGGTTTTTTATCTAAGAAACTTACCCTATAAATTCCTACAATCAAATCGTATGCAGCATGTTAGTGTCCCATGATTTAGCATATTGGTAGACCAAATGCACAGGGTAACATCATAACAGTATTTGGATTCCTAGGACCTAGCCTTCCTGGATTCAAAAAGGGCTCTCTCTATTGTATGCAAAGGATGTGAACTTGTTTGCTTTTAGGGTTTGATTTTAGGCTAGTTTTTAAGTGTAGGGTTTGTTTGATTGTTTTGGTTGGGTAGGATGATCAAGTAGAATAGATTGAATGAGGAAATATTCTAGTCATTGGGCTATGGATTCTATAAAATTCATGGAAATTTCAACAATGGATCGAGGAGCATCATAGGGAAAATCTAGCATGGTCAATGGATTTTCAAGGTTTATGGGAAATGAGATGGACATCAAGTTTGTGAATAAAAGTAGGAAAAAGGGCAATCAAGAATCCTTTATCATGTACCTTTTAACAAGAAGGGACTTAAATATCATAAGAATAAAGAAGAAATCAATAGACAGGGCAAACCAGTAACTCTTTGGTTCAACTCAAGAAAATAAGCATTCAACACAAACATTCCATTGAAACATAGAAGGCGAGAAACTCATTTAACTTCTAGTGATTTCACCTTCAAGGTTAGAAAACATTCAAGATACAAATATAAATTTAATCAAAGAAGAGGGAACGCCTAAACATCATTGATCATAGCTATGAAGATCTCCAAAACAATTATTTAAGCATGGACAAAGGGTATGATCGAAACATAGCCTCTTTGGCAGACCTAACTAATGGTACTTTAGAGAGATACCTCAAGAACAGTTTAGTAACATCAAACAAGTAGGGCTAGCCATAAATCATCTTTGATACCTACTGTATTAAACCATTCATTAAATAAACAAGCTTAGGGGGTCTAGAGAGAAATTAATAATTCTCTAAAATGTCCTAGCAGAGGAAAAGATAGAGGCAATGAAGAACAAACAGAGCTAAGGTGCCTTTGAAGAACATTTCTTAGTCTAAATTCTTTGTTCTATTGCAACATAGAAAGATGGAAACATAATGAAACATGAGAAAACAATAATTGAATAGAAGCACTTCACCATTAACCAAGCTCAGGGATCCTACAAGCAAGCCTCCTCCGTCAACAAGCAAAACAAGCCATTCACAAGCTCACAACACCAATTTCTCTTCAACCTCCAAAAGACTATGTATTGCACCAAAGAGTCATCAAATGCCAACGTTTTACAATGAATCCCTCATGCTCTATTTATTTAGGAAAGGAGGGCAAAAACCCTAGATAGGGTTGGAAAATGTCAAAATCACTCATAAATGTCATTAATGCCCAAGAGACCATGCAAGGACCAAGGCACAAAATATCCCATGAAATAAATGCCAAAATAAATCCTAGAACCTAATTCTAGAGTGATTTGCCTCAAAAAACACTAAAATATCATTTTTCAATAAATGAGTGTGTTTTGTTGACTTTTTCCAAAAACACACAATGCAATCTATAAGCGTAGCGCCTTCACAGGCAGAAAATTGGTCCAATTGCAACCAAGGTTTGGTGACCTTCCTGATGTCGGATTTTGCTCCATGATGGCCCGTTGGAAATCCTGCTAAGTCTACTTTCCAAATATACCCTTCGTTTTCTGATTGAGCCCCTATAACCTATCCAAAAATTCAAATTCCCTAAACTTCTCTGAGTGCAGCGCCAAGCCTGAAAATGAGGCTGAAAGGTAGAAAATGAGGTGTTTTTTGACCTTTCGAGGGGTCCAAAATGCTCCAAACACTCTGAAATTGTGTCAGAATAGTGTACTAGGCATGAGAAATCCAAAAATGTAAAGCTCTCCCTTGAGGATGTCTGAGGAAAAAACGTAGTGCCAGGGGTGTTGCGCTTATAGGCCTCCAAATTCACAAAAAACCAAAACTTGTCAAAATTTCTTCAAAATTTCTTGGATGTCTCCCTTAGGGAGTTTGGAAGACTTGTAGAGAAGCTTGTGCCAAGAATCCAAGGTTTTCTTGGACTTTTCCTCCTTTTAGTGCTTGAAGTTCAGTGAGGGCTTCTTTGAGCTTGGCGCTGGTGAGTTTGTTTTTCAAGGCATAGTATTTGGTCATCTTCTTCTATAAGCCAAGGTCTCTTTTCATATTCTTCATGTACTTGTGCTCATTCTTTTAATAATCAATGATGTATTGTGCCATGCCAAAGCTTCTTTGTAGGTATTTAATCTCTGCATTCTTGCTTTGAAGTAGTATGTTATTGGCCCTCTCCTTGTCTTCATTTTCACTTTCTAGGTCAATGATGCCAAGCCCTTGTTTAAGCTCCTTCTTAATTTTCCTACATCTTTTCACCTTTTTTTGCCTTTGTAAAGATTTTGAGCTGAGGTGGATGGCTTGGTCCCTTACCTTTTTGAGGCAGGAAACACAAGCTCGGGCCCTCTTTGATATGCTAATGAAAAAGGTGTGATTGTGGTCTTGTTGGTGTCTTTATCATGGTTGTGATCCTTATTTTCATTATCATCCTTCTCACTTTCTTCACTGTCACTATGACTGTCATGACTATTGTCATGACAGTCATGACTGTTTTCAGCCCTTTCTTCATTTTCTGCACTGTCAACATACTCATCAATTTCATCATCAGCCTCACTGTTTACTTCCCTATTGATCTCTGGACTGTCCTTTGTGTTGCCTTCATTTTGCTCATCATCATTGTCACTGTGGGGGTCACTTCCTTTACTTTTTTTATGACTGTCATAACTGTCATGAATTTTTTCTTCTTCACTTATGCTTGCTTCATTATCTTTTTCACTTTGGTCACTTGCTTCATCTGTATCCATGGTGTCTTTTGCTTCATCATGAATTTCATTGCTTTGACTGCCTGCATGGTCATCTGGGTTGTTGTCTTGAATGTCACCTCCATCCATTTCCATGTCCTCTTCATCATTTTCTTCGTTGTCATCATCCTCCTCTGTTTCTATGTAACCTTCCTCTTGTTGACTCAATTCATTATCACCCTCTATATCCGTGTTTTCTGCTTCTTCTGGGCTCAACTCATTATCACCCTCATCCTCATTTGGGCTTGACTCATTATCATCTTCACCATAATTTTCACTTGATTCTTCATTGCCACTTCCTTCTTCACCGGGTGCATCAAGAGAAGGGGAGAAAGGGATGTTTCTTTGAGGAGGGGATATATGTGTATAGGATGAGGTATGGTCAGTAGGAGGTGATGGAGGAGTAGAGGGAGGAGGATGAGATGATGAGGGTAAGTTTGGTTGATAATGGGACTATGGGTTTGTGAATACCTCATGAGCTATGAATACTTCCCAAGGTATGCCCTTTTGTTCTAACTGATGTAGAACCACCATCTTGATCAAGGAGTGGTGGAAAAAAATCTACATTTGTTGGGAATAGGTCCTCCTCCGGACAACATAAGACATCTTATCAATACTCCTATACAAGTAGTAAGGAAAATGAGGCATTTTAACCTTGGTAAAATGCATGAGGAATCTAACATAGTAGGAATAAAGGCTGGAGTACCTCCCCTCACAGGTAAATTACTTCATGATGACCCTCATTAATGGTGCAAACCTCTGTTTCAGATGTGAGAAAGGGAAAATAGCCTTGTAGCCTTCTCTGTACCTAGTCTTGACAAATGGCTCATAATAGCTCATGTTTAATCTTGCTTTCTTGAACCACTTTTCACCAACAGTAGGAATACCTGTAGCATTAGATATGACATCTGCTGATAGTTCAAATTCTACACCTGCAAGATTTACCATTTTTTACTCCTTTGCAGGCTCTTTAAATCAAATTGGAGGGTGCTCCCTTGAGTTTTTGGCACCTTTCTGCAATTGAGAGGGTTCTTGGCATGAGCGTAGCACCGGGAAAGAACCGGGCAAGTCAGGTGCTCTAGGTGTAGCGTTGAACATCTCATGCAAGCCTGTCGACCCCTGGGCGTAGCGCCGAGTAGGAACCGGGCGAGCCAGGCCTCTGTGCGTAGCGTCGAGCCTGTCGGGTCGGCCTGTGAGCATAGCGTTGGGCTTTTGGTGTGTCGAGTCTACCTGGGCGCAACGTCGGACTGTACATGTAGCGCCTCCTACTATATGCCTAGCGTGGTGCAAAAAATGCACTGTGGAGACCCCTATTCGCGTAGCGCCGGGTCCAGTGAGCGCAGCGCCGAGTCCTGAGCATAGCGCTGGTGACCTTGCCTAGAAATTGACCAAAAACTCAGAGAACTTCTCCTAAAAGCTCTTTTCTCTTCTTGCAAATGACAAATGAGCCAAAATTATAATTAAGATGCCTTTATACCCTTGGAAAAATAAATTAAAAATCAGGAACCCACTTTTGCTAAGGTTTTTTCACTTTATCATTTTGACTGATATCTTTTTGACCTTTTATTGCAGGTGATTTGAAAAATTTTCAAAGTGGATCTTCTTCCTTTGGTGGTAGCTTGCTAAAGAACTGAAGAGGTCCCTTTTAACCTTGAGGGTCTTAGCACTGTCAAACCTCTTTCTGTTTGCACTGAGAAATTGAAAAACATGTTTTTATCCTTTTTGGCATTTCTGAGTGTAAGTGACCTGAAAACATGTTTTCTTATCTTATTACTAATTTTGACAGCGATATATCCATTTTGACAAAGACTATAAATCATGTCTGCTATGCCTCCTTTTGGCCACTTCTAATTTGTTGCAGGTGCCATGACACAATTGTTTTTGTCCCCTTTTTCATTCTTGGAGTTTGACAACCTTAGTTACACAACAGTAAACTCATGATTAGCTTGACTTCTTATCTTGAAACTCAATCCTATGCTTTGTTCCTTTGACCATTTGAGGGAAATTAACTGCACCTGAAGACTTGACCTTCCTCACACTGATACTCTCTTAATTCTCTCCCTTTGATGCAATGAAGCATTGTTACCTTGGCAAACCCTACTGTCATCGTGGAGGCTCATAGTCTTCATTTCACCCTCTTTGCCTATCTTCTCAAAACCTTAGGTTTTAGGGTTGTTAGTGAAAATAATTAGTGTTGCCTTCTAAGTTCTCTATAGCCCTTTTAAGTTCATTCATTTATGTTCAGTTCACATCACCTTTTCCCTTCTTCATTTATAACTTCTAAAAATATTCAACTCATGCTTGGTTGCGCTGATGAGCCTTTGTCTTTGTGGTTTTCTGCACTGGCTCCTTGCTTGGCACATTGCTAGTCTAATTAGTCCTAAAAACCCTGATTTTGTTTTGAACATAGGCTACTTCCTCTTCTTTGTTATGGATGTCCTTTAGTGAGGAGTTGGCCTCTTTCCTTACCTAATTTTCTGTTGATAGACACCTTGACACTCCTGCAGAAATGTCAAAATAGGTAGTTGTCCTTTGCAGAATTTGTACTTGATTAAGGAGGTCTTCCTTGAAGGATTTTCTGATATGTCTTGGAACAATAGATGTTGACCTTATTTCCATTTGATTCATCTTATTACCCCAAGAAAATAGTGATTTGGAACATCAAATAAAAACCTACAACCTATGAAACCCTAGTAACCTAGTGGGAGGCTCTTTAGACTTGCCCTTTAACTGAAAGTTTGACTTATGGTCCTCAAGTATGAAAAACAGAGTTTTTGACAATTTTATGTATTGAAGATCCAAAATCCAATGTATTTGATTTATCTAAAGAGCCTACAGATATAGTTTTGAGACCATCAATGCTTGAGGCATTTTGGAAACAAAAGAATGAGTAAGTTGGTTGGTGACCCTAAGTGGCAAGTGGAGGGGTTAGGCAAGGAAAAACAGAGTGTTGAGGTCAAAGGTGGCAAAATATGATGGAGATGAGTGGCATGAGCCCATGATGGGTCTTCTGGGAGTGGTAGGCTAACCATGACATGATAGAGTAGTGAAATAGTGAAAAATTTATCCTAAGGATAATGAAGGCAGTGAGATTTCTAAAACTCACAACATTCATGAATTTTGTCTTTATAAATCTAGGATAAGCATTTAGTCATCTAAAGAGCAAAAAATTACTAATGACTAATAGTGGCTCCACTTGGGGAGGGTAGCTCCTTTTCAAGAGGTGTCCATAACTTCAGATCTCTAGGTTTATAAGACCAGTGCCTCATCCATTTTGCAGATTTTTCTTCTTTCATTTGTTGATGTCTCTTTTGAAGTATGATCTCAAGAATCTAAAAAACATGATTACTTCAACCTCATCTCTACCTACCCATCTTACTTGCCTAACATTTTTTCTCCCTTGGGTGCACTTGGACTGGAAAACCCTTGACATTCTTTCTTTTGAAAGAAAAAACAAACTATCTACTTGTACCCTTATTGCTTCCAAGAATTCAGATTACGCTTGTGAACTCTTTTTATTCTCTACCTAGACTAACTGACTGTTGAGATTAAGTTGTATGAAAAACTTCATTCTCTAAGCTATTGACATAAAATTGAAAACATGGTTCAAACCAAGATTAGGAAATCTGATTTACCATGGGCTGTGGCATTAGAACAAGTTGCACACAAACATTTATTTTTGTACAAATAAAACTTAGAAAACATGAGGGTTGTGATCTATCATTTGTTAAGCCTCCCATCTTTCTCTTTGGATCAGATTTCAGCATGGAGAACCAGTATTTTTTCTTCTTAATCTATTCCTACTGATATGTCAAGCCTGAATAATTTGACAATCATTTTTTCACTAACTTATCAACACAAATTTAAAACATGTTTAGCCATGATTAGGTTAAATGACTGAACAAGATCTTCTTTTTGAACAATTAGTGGAATTTAGGCTTGCACACTTTCAGTAGTACTCTTTTTTGGGTATGGGGTTGTACCTTTTTTCAAATCTACCCTCTTTTCCTTTCTTTCTTTGTTTTTATGTTTTTTGTTTTTTATGATCTCTCATCATGCAAGGTTATGTACAATGAGTGAAAGCTTCAAACTAGGAATCTTGTCAGTAATAGTACTTGAGCATCATGTCATTAACATGATCTCCAAACTATTTTCCATTAAACTTTTGTAAACAAAAAACAGTGCTACCTCTATTGGAATGTATGAGGTGATGATTTTCCACAAACTCTGAAACTGGTCATGTTTTCCTTTGTACCTTCTCATTGATTCTTTCTTCTAAACTTTTTCTCTGTTAAATAACTCTCTTAGATGAACAAGGTAGTCTTTATGAGTTTTAAAATAGACAATGATGTCATCAATGTATATCATGGTAGAATAGCTTAAATCAGGAGCCATGGATCTTTGGGAAGTAGCTTCAGCACTCCATAACTCAGAAGGCATTTGATCATACAAGTAGATACCCCAAGGTGCTTTGAAAGTGGCTTTATGTTGATTAGTGGGAAGTATTGTTATCTGATTGTAATCTGAAACACTGTCAAACAATGACATTTTGTTAGAACTTTTTACCCTTTGCAACATATGATTGGTTTTGAAAAAATGGTATTTGTTCTTCAGGAAGGTTTGATCTAGATCTCTAAAGCTATATATAGCCTACATCCCTTTGTTTTCTTTCTTAGTTACACAATATGTTTGAGAGATTTATGGTTTTTCTTAAAAGGGATCATACTTTGAACAATGTTTGTGTCGAAAGTGTTTGAACTCTCATCACTATATGCAAAAGCATACTCAAACTCCTTGCATAGTCTTATGTATTTCAGTTTTGTGTGCGGTGATAGAGTTCTGGATAACCTGATCATCTTGGGTTTTTCTAAGCTGCCTATGTTGTATTATTTGATGTCAACCTCGGTAAATGCCACTAATGGTTTTGTTTTTTTTTTTTGTGTTTCACTTGAGCAAACATGTTCTGATTCTAAGCTTAGTTTTGATTTTGAAATTTTACTTTCAAGTTGCAAAAAATTAAGTTCAGTTTTGCCATCATGTTGTTGTTGAGGGATGCTAGAGCTTTGGTTGTTGAGTTCTTCATGCAGAGACTAGTTTGACTGTTGCAGTATGTCTAGATCTGTCACAACTTCACTTACCTGCTCATTAATGTCCTCTTCATTACACAAGATGAATGAATCAAGATCTGAATGGATGGAATAAAGAGGTGTATTGTTTGGCCTCTCTTGACTGTTAACCATATACTTCATGTGTGATTCTCAGTATAGTCTCCTTGTTTGGTTAAAAACAGGGATGATATCATAGGACATGTCTAGTTGAAGGTTCCCCTGAAGTTTGGCTCCCCAAGATCTGAATAAAAGCATGCCATACTTGGGGGGAATATCAGCCACTACTATGTCCATGACAAGGCGCTTAGGAGGGATTTGTGCCAGATTGACAGATAAATCCTTGATTAGGCCCAAACACTTTACTTTGCTTGAATCAAAGGAATACATCTCTTTGTAAGGTTTGGTTATTTCTAGGCCTAATCTCTCCATCGCAACCTTTGGCATGACGTTGTGAGAGGCACCAGAGTCCAGCATGGCATTATGTAAGATTTTGTCATGTATGTTTAGGTTGATATAGAAAGGAGGGATAGCCCCTTCTTGGTACTTTCCTTCCACTTCAGGTCCAAACAACAGCTCAGGTTTGTCATCAGTCAAGTGTAGAGTGTCGGTATCATTTCCCACGTTCAAAACTTTCAAAACTTGAGATTTGTACATGTCTTGGGTAATCAGTTCAGTGGGAGGCATGGTTATCTTGATTTTATAAATCTCTCCTTCATAACTAAAAGGTACTTGTGTTTTAGATATATTTACATCAATTTTTTCAGCCATAATTTTTTCTACAAATTTAGTTTGCTGATTCTGAATTGGTACTTTGGACAAAAGAGCTTTCTTAGGGCCACTAGTAGGTGCACTAGGGCATCTTTGGTCACCACTTTGTTGGCTAGTTTTGTCTTTGTTTGGATCAGCTTTCTTAGCCAAGGTGTTGGTACTGTCTGATGTCCTTTTAGGAGTATTTTCAGGGGTTTTCCTAATAGCAGTGTTTGTTTGGTTTCTCTTGGAGGCTTCTTGGTTCTTTTTTCTCCTAAGGGCATATTGCCTATGGACTTCCATTATGGAATTTTCAATCCTAATTGGTAGTCTTCAGAATCCTCATAGTTTGTTTCAGTTTGATCTAAGGCAAAGAGACCTTGTTCTTCTTCAGTGAGAAAAAAATCACCTTCATTGTCAGAACCTATCAGGTTTACATGGCTTTCTTCGGGTTCTTCAGTCTCTCTTCCCTCTTCATCTACATAATTATCTTGGAAAGGAGGCCTGAATTGTTGGTCATTGTCTCTTGGTTTTTTTTGGGGAGGGTCTCTTTTGAAGTTTGGATTCCTATTTTTGTTTCGGGGATTTTTTTGGTTTTCCCTAGGAGGAATTCTTTCATTTAGGCTTATCCTCTCCAGTATTCTCTCCATGGTTCTAACTAGGTTGTCAATCTTGGCATCAGATGAGGAGGGTGAGGGCATGGTTTCATCTTTGTAGGTTACTCTCTTTTCTGATCTTATCTTAGCCCTCTTTTCAATCAGTTTGGCCTCTACACTTATAGCTCCCTTTTGCATGTCTTCTAAAGTTAGGGGCTCTCTTTCTCTCAGCTAATAGGCAATGTCTGGGTCAAAACCTTCTAGAAATTTTTCTAAGGCTAGGCTTAGTGGGGGTTTCATGTTTGGTGGGAGTGCATTGTAAACATTATTGAACCTAGTGTAGTAGTCTTGGACACTCTCCCTTGCATTTATCTTAAGGTTTCTATATTCTGAGAGGATTTGGAGAGGGTTTTTATTAATCTCCCACTTGTTTGTGAATGTCACGTAAAGGGAAGGGAGATCATGTATGTTGTTAGGAGTCAATATTTTGAACCATTTTTTGGCTTCTCCTCCAAAGCTTTGTGCAAATATCCTCATTTCAATGGTTTCCTCTTCTATTTCCATGTAATCAAAGACATCATTTATCCTATCTACATGATTTTGGGCAGTGATGGATTCGGCTCTAGTAAAGTGAGGGATTTTGGATTGGTAATCATGTGGAAAAGGTAACAATGGTTGTGGTAGTGACAGGGGGGCATACCATGCTGCCATGATGGGAGTGAATGGGATCCAAGGATGATTTACAAGGGGATGGTTTGTTAGAGGGGGTGGGGGATTAAGTGGAGTGGTTTGAATGGTGGATATGTGGATGGGGGTGGAAAAGGTACTTGGACCAGCAAACTGATTCTGAATAGACTTGGGATGGAAAGAGCTAAAGTGATGGAGAAGCTGAAAATCAGGAGGGGTGGAAGGAGAGGCTTCTCTACTAGAACTCTGCTGCAAATATATGGGCTCAAGTTCAGTTTGGTCAATATTACTATGTGACTTGGTTCTAAACAGGTTCTTTGTATGGTGCAAGTTCAGGGACAAAGCTTGCTCTATGAATGGTCCTAACAGTAGTTAAGTTTCCAGTTTTAGAAGTTTGCCACAAAATCTTTTCTGGGTCATCAACTATGGTGGGAGGGTTTGGGTCTGGATGAGATCTGGCACTGATCCTTTGTGAAGCCAGATTTAAAACTCAAAATGTAGAGAGGCTAAAAGTTTAGGAATGTTTTCGGAAGGCTAACCTCTCTTAGTGGTTGGTAAACTCACACAGTATGGGACTAGGCTTCTAAACTTCTCAGGGCTGATTTGACACAATCCTATGGAAGTCTAATGAGAACTAGTGAAGTAATAGGCCTACTGGAGGCTAGTGGAGTCGCCAGGTGGATGTTTTTAGTTGTTTTGAGGATATGTGTGTATGGTCCACCACCAATACTAACAAAAAACCAATCTAGGGATGTTTTTGGGGTTTTATGAGTTCCTTTATGTAGCCCTAAGGTTTGTATGAGTGTCTTATAGCTGAGTCATCATTTTGCTAGAATGGTGAAACAACCAAATTCTACTCTTTGGCTAACAGTTTGAGTTATCTATGATTTGATAAGGGTTTCAAAAGTTCTAAGAAGTGCTTAGATTGTCACTAATTTCAGAAAGCCTCTCACCTTGATTGCCAATTATGTTAAGCTATGAATTGGTGATAAATCAATAGATGTTGTGTACAAGGGTTTCTGAAGTCCTAAGGGATACTTAGATTATCACTGACTCAGAGGTCCCACCATGATCGCCATTATGTTAGTGTCCCGTGATTTAGCAGATTGGTAGACCAAATGCACAGGGTAACATCAGACGAGTCTTTGGAGTCCTAGGACCTTGCCTTCCTGGACTTAGAGAGGGCTCTCTCTATTGTATGCAAAGGATGTGAGCTTGTTTGCTTTTAGGGTTTGATTTTAGGCTAGTTGTTAAGTGTAGGGTTTCTTTGATTGTTTTTGTTGGGTAGGATGATCAAGTAGAATAGATGGAATGAGGAAATATTCAAGTTATTGGGCTATGGAGTCTATAAAAGTCATGGAAAGTTTAACAATGAATCAGGGAGCATCACAGGGAAAATCTAGCATGGTCAATGGATTTTCAAGGTTTATGGGAAATGAGATGGACATCAAGTTTTTGAATAAAAGTAGGACAAAGGGAAATCAAGAATCCTCTATCATGTACCTTTTAACAAGAAGGGAATTAAATACCATAAGCATAAAGAAGCAATCAATAGACAGGGAAAACCAGTAACCCTTTGATTCAACTAAAGCAAATAAGCATTCAAGACAAACAATCCAATGAAATATAGAAGGCGAGAAACTCATTTAACTTCTAGTGATTTCACCTTCAAGGTTAGAAAACATTCAAGATACACATATAACTTTAACAAAATAAGAGGGAACACCTAAACCTCATTGATCATAGATATGAAGATCTCCAAAATAATTATTTAAGCATGGACAAAGGGTATGATCGAAACAATATAGCCTTTTTGGCAGACCTAACTAATGGTACTTTGGAGAGAGACCTCAAGAACAGTGTTTAATGACATCAAACAAGCAGGGCTAGCCATAAATAATCTTTGATACCTACTGTATTAAACTATTCATGAAATAAACAAGCTTAGGGGGTTTAGACAGCAATTAAGAAATCTCTAAAATGTCCTAGCAGAGGAAAACATAAAGGCAATGAAGAACAAATAGAGCTAAGGTGCCTTTAAAGAACATTTCTTAGTCTGAATCCTTTGTTCTGTTGCAACATAGAAATATGGAAACATAATGAAATATGAAAAAACAATAACCAAATAGAAGCACTTCACCATTAACCAAGCTCAGGGATCCTGCAAGAAAGCCTCCTCCATCAACAAGAAAAACAAGCCATTCACAAGCTCCACAACACCAATTTCTCTTTAACCTCCAAAATACTATGTATTGCTCCAAAGATTCATCAAATGCCAATGTTTTACAATGAATCCCTCATGCTCTATTTATTTAGAAAAGGAGGGCAAAAGCCCTAGATAAGGTTGGAAAATGTCAAAATCACTGATAAATGTCATTAATGCCCAAGAGACCATGGAAGGCCTAAGGCACAAAATATCCCATGAAATAAATTCCAAAATAATTCCTAGCACCTAATTCTAGAGTGATTTTCCTCAAAAAACACTAAAATATCATTTTGCAATAAATGAGTGTGTTTTGTTGACTTTTGGCCAAAAACACACAGTGTAGTCTATAAGCGCAACGCCTTCACAGGAAGAAAATTGGTCCACTTATAGCCAAGTTTGGTGACCTTCCCGATGTCAGATTTTGCTCCGTGATGGCCCGTTGGAAATCCTACTGAGTCTACCTTCCAAATATACCTTTGGTTTTCTGATTGAGCCCCTGTAACCTATACAAAAAGTCAAATTCCCCAAACTGCTCTGAGCGCAACGCCGAGCCTGAAAATGAGGCAGAGATGGAATATGCTGATAGTTCAAAGTATACACCTGCAAGATTTACTAGTTTTTACTCCTCTGCAGTCTCTTTAAGGAAAATTGGAGGGTGCTCCCTTGATTTTTTGGAACCTTTCTGCAATTGAGAGGGTTCTTGGCATGAGCGTAGAGCAGATCAGGAACCGGGTGAGTCGGGTGCTCTGGGTGCAACGTTTCACGTCTTGTGCAGGCCTGTCGGTGCCTGGGCAGAGCGCCAGGCATGAACCGGGTGAGTCAGGCCTCTGTGCGTAGCATCGAGCCTATCGGGTCAGCCTGTGAGCGTAGTGCCAGGCTTCTAGTGTATCAGGTCTGCCTAGGCACATCGTCGGGCTCTATGCGTAGCGCCTCCCGCTATGCACGCAGCACAGTGCAAAAAATGCACTATGGAGACCCCTATTCGCGCAGCGTCGGGTCCTGTGAGCACATCACCGGGTCCTGAGCATAGCGTCGGTGACCTTGCCCAGAAATTGACCAAAAACTTAGAAAAAATCTCTTGAAAGCTCTTTGCTCTTCTTGCAAATGAAAAATGAGCCAAAATGATAATTAAGATGCCTTTATACCCTTGGAAAAATAAATTAAAATCAAGAACCCACTTTTTCTAAGGTTTTTTCACTTTATCATTTTGACTGATATATTTTTGACCTTTATTGCAGGGGATTTGAAAACTTTTCAAAGTGGCTCTTCTTCCTTTGGTGGTAGCTTGCTGAAGAAATGAAGAGGTCCCTTTTAACCTTGAGGGTCTTGGCACTATCAAACCTCTTTCTGTTTGCACTAAGAAACTGAAAAACATTTTTTTATCCTTTTTGGCATTTCTAAGTGTAAGTGACCTGAAAACATGTTTTCTTATCTTCTTACTAATTTTGACAGTGATATATCCATTTTGACAAAGACTATAAATCATGTATACTATGCCTACTTTTGGCCACTTCTGATTTGTTGCAGGTGCCATGACACAATTGTTTTTGTCCCCTTTTTCATTCTTGAAGTTTGACAACCTCAGTTACACAACAGTAAACTCATGATTAGCTTGACTTATTATCTTGAAACTCAATCCTATGCTTTGTTCCTTTGACCATTTGAGGGAAATTAACTGCACCTGAAGACTTGACCTTCCTCACACTGATACTCTTTGCATTCTATCCCTTTGATGCAATGAAGCATTGTTACCTTGGAAAACCCTAGAAGTCACCTTCAACAACCTTCTAAAACTTTCTGCTTGTTGTCATCATGGAGGCTCATATTCTTCATTTCACCCTCTTTGCCTATCTTCTCAAAACCTTAGGTTTTAGGGCTATTAGGGAAAAATCATTAGTGTTGTCTTCTAAGTTCTCTATAGCCCTTTTAAGTTCATTCATTTCTGTTCAGTTCACATCACCTTTTCCCTTCTTCATTTATAACTTCTAAAAATCTTCAACTCATGCTTAGTTGTGCTTATGAGCCTCTGTCTTTGTGGTTTTCTGCACTGGCTCCTTGCTTGGCACATTGCTGGTCTAATTAGTCCTAAAAACCCTGATTTTCTTTTGAACATAGGCTGCTTCCTCTTCTTTGTTGTGGATGTCCTTTAATGAGGAGTTGGCCTCTTTCCTTACCTAATTTTCTGCTGATAAACACCTTGACACTCCTGCAGAAATAGGCATTTGTCCTTTGCAGAATTTGTACTTGATTAAGGAGATATTCCTTGAAGGTTTTTCTAATTTGTCTTAGAACAACAGATGTTGACCTTCTTTCCATTTGATTCATCTTCTTACCCCAATAAAACAGTGATTTGGAACATCAAAGAAAAACCTACAACCTATGAAACCCTAGTAACCTAGTGGGAGGCTCTTTAGAGTGGCCCTTTGACTGAAAGCTTGGCTTAGGGTCCTCAAGTATGAAAAACAGAGTTTTTGACAATTTGATGTATTAAAGATCCAAAATCCAATGTACTTGATTTATCTAAATATCCTACAGAGATAGTTTTGAGACCATCAATGCTTGAGGAATTTTGGAAACAAAAGAAGGAGTAAGTTGGTTGGTGACCCTAAGTGGCAAGTGGAGGGGTTAGGCAAGGAAAAACAGAGTGCTGAGGTCAATGGTGGAAAAATATGATGAAGATGAGCGGCATGAGCCCATGATGGGTCTTCTGGGAGTGGTAGGCTGACCATGACATGATAGAGTAGTGAAATAGTGAAAAAATTATCCTAAGGATAATGAAGGCAGTGAGATTTCTAAAACTCACAACATTCATGAATTTTGTTTTTAGAAATCTAGGATAAGCTTTTAGTCATCTAAACAACAAAAAATTACTGATGACTAACACAAAAAACAAATGTGCAAAATGCAATCCCTTTCCAATGCAACTGTTCCAATTTCAATGCACACACAAAACCCTAAATTCCAATGCAAATATTGTTCTTTTCAAGACTCTTAATTTTTTAAAATAAAGAAAACTAAGATGCGAATTTTAATCACTAATTCAAATAAAATTTTCAGAATGAGTACTAGAACAAAAATTCATCCAAGCAACCAATGATCAAACAAAATTAGCTTACAAGCAATCTAACGATAAGAACAGAGGAAAATCTTAATAAATCCTTATCAAAGGAAATCAAACACAAATGAAAACCAAATGGAGGCATCAAAGGGACCACAAGACACTCAAGACTCAAGGAAGGGCAGTTGGAAGTAGGCCTATCAGAGATAAATTCAAGGCAAAGGAAAATTTATGCATGAACAGGGGCCAATGCAGGTGCAAAAGAGGCACCAATGCCTTGCAACACAGACACAAAGAAGGCTCTATAGAGGTGCAACGCTCTGTCCCTAGACCATAGGGAATGTTGGTCAAGAATAAGGGAGTTCGGACACAATTTTTTCAATTGAGTCTCAATGAAAGGTATTCCTAGGTCCCTTCTTGACTGAAAATGAAAGTGAAGGTCTAAAGAAGAGGTGAAATAAAAATTAAAGAAAAATAAACTACCAAAGGAATATACTTGTCCCCAATGGAGTCGCCAATTTTTTATACGGAATCTATGACTGTAGACAAAAGTGTCTTCCCTAGACTAGGTGGCTTAGTCTAGAACAATAGAAGGACAAAGTAGCTATTGTTTTTCTTAAAGTAAATAAATAATGGGATGAAGCCTACATGTAATCTGATGTAAGATTCACTCCATTCTTGGCTTGAAAGCTCCAATCCTAGCTCACGTCACCAAAATTAGAACCTGCACAATCAAACAACACAAGGCAACAATCTACAGAATCTATGTAGCATCATCTAAATACTTCATTCAATGGATCAGCATGGCATCGAAAAACCTGAAATCATGACATCACATGTAGGAAAACATATAAATCTTTGCATTAATATAAATGGAAGGAGTTACAACCATAAATAGAAGTCGGTATTGTAGAATAGCTCCTTCAGGCTCACTTGTTCCTTCTTTGTCACAAAGTGCACCTCTAATCCCTCTAATGCATGGAAATTAACCCTTTACAACAGCAGCATGAGGGTAAAATTATATCTCCAAAATCCAACCCCTAGCTTGTGGATGGCCACAAATATATAGGTGAGGGGAATAATTTGGGAGTTATTATCTAATTACCAATCTAAGGTTTGAGATCCACTTTTGATGGGAGGATGGAATCAAAGGATAAGGGATGGAAACTCCAAGGTAGGATAGGATAGGATCCAAATGTTTTATCTGAGGTAAATGGTTGTAACAAATTCTGGAAGCTTTTGGAGTTTCTCTTTTCTCGAATTTCTAGAACCAATGCAGATGCATAGTGGAGAAACTTGTAGGTGATCAACGGAGGCCACAATGGAGAAACATGTAGGTGAACACTGTCCAGCAAGAGGTCAGGGAGCATTGGTCCTTAAAATGTCTGACACAAGGTGTTTTCATGACGAAACTATGGGGTATGAGAGTGCCATGCATAGGGCTTTGTGCTATGATGATTCCAAGGGGAAAAAGGATGTTGATTGATCTAGTTTGTAGGCATACTGACCAAATGTGACAAAATGGCCTATAACAAAGCCACCTTCCATCTTGATACTCGTGAGAAGAGGGAATTCACTTCCAATCAAGCTAGAGGTTAAACATTGTTGGGTTACCAACCATTATGTAACCTCTGCCCTATTATTACTTTTCTTTTTTTGAATGATTTTTTATTCACTTTCCTTTTTTCCATACTTATGTTTATCTATGTGTACTCTTCTCTTTTTCGTGACAAAACATGGAAACTTAAAGACATAAATCCCTCTCTTGTGTCTATCTTATAAAATATAATAACCACCTATCCAATTCATATATCCTTTTCATTTCATTATTTCTAAAATATTCCAATAAAGCATTCCATGAAATTACTTGAATGACACAAACAAAGAAAGTAATATCATAAATATTTTTTTCAAGAAGGTACAAAATACATGTATAGTACATAAAATATACCACTTCAAACTATTCAATGCATCTAAGCCCAATTTAGAATGGAGAAATCCTTCTTTAATACCTTGAAATACAACTTTGACCTGTTCACCACCTATCCAAGTCCAAAATAAAATGGAGCAATCCCTTATGAACATCCTCAAATACAACTTGAACCCATCCATCCTGGTCCAAGCTAGAATGGAAAATTTCACCCAGAAGCACCCTTATTAATCCAAGTGATCACAACAAAATAACACTCATGTAAAGCTTGGAAGAAATGAAAAACATCACATTTTAATACTCCAAAGAAAAATGCTCAAATTCCATTGCTTTGCAAATTGATCAAACTCTCCTTATTTAGGACCAGCCTAGATCCATCTTAATGTTGAAAGTCCAACAAGAAATTGCAGCACAAACACTAGTGTGGGACCTCAGGTCCTAGCAATACATTAGTATGAAGGCAAATTTAATTAATTAAATTGTTGCAGTGTCTAATTTAACATTCCCTAAATTAAATTGGACAATAAAATGTAATCTTATCTCATAATCACTTGTAATAGTTAATTGAGTGTGATAAACTCAGTTAGCTCATGTATTTCGAGTTGAGGGTGGTTGGTGAGGCATGCGGAGTGATTATATTAGTTATGGAGTTCGAATTGCAGTTGGTGCTATATTTTAATGCATGAATAATCGGTTAACTCAGTTAGGTGAGTTAGAGTCAGTTGAACTAGTTGTAACTATTTGTTGTACTAGTAAGAGATCAAGTGAATTAAATATTATTTAATTCACAATCACTGACCTTCCATGCAATTGATGATTTACTATTAATATTTGCATGCATGTCAGTTCTAGTGAGACCCAATTGAGACAAAGGTTAAAGATGTTAACTATCAATTGTGTGATTAGTGGGTTTCCCGCATGCAACCAGACATCCATTGGATTTCCCATGATCCTTGCACATTTTTGGAAGGCTAAAATTCCTAAAGAATAGGGATTGCATTCCACATGAATTGCGCAAGCAAGGCAGGCTGATTAGAGGATGAGAATTGGCTAAGTGTTGGTCAATTTTGTCCGGGTCAGTGTGAGACAGTTGTGAGAGTGCAAGAGACTCTTGTGAGAAAAGTGCATTGTAATTGTTTCATGATTCCATGGTGAATATACAATAGAAGATAGAGGGGTTTTGAGCAGCAAGCTTTCCCCAAGAAATTATCTATGTTGCAGTTTGATTTGATTCTTTCTGTACTTGTTGTGATTGGCGATCGTGTTTATTTTCTGCAATTGATTTGTAGAAGGATTCAGTACCTAGCTTTATTACATTGCTTGATCGGATTGAATCTGTTGATATACATATGTTGTATAATTTCTACACTTGACTCTGGATCTATCAAGCGCCGAGAGGGATCAAATCTCTCGAGGTGCTAACCTCTTTTTTGAGTGCAAAACTTGATGAAAGGTTTGCACCTCAAGAGATTTTATCCCTCTTACGTTTGATAGTTCCGGAGTTAAGATGGATCTGGGTTGGTTTTAGTCGTGTGTGGCTAAGGAAAATCTATCGAAAATATGATTAATTTTATCAATAATATGTAAATATATCTAATATTAATACAATCAATTTAAATATGCTAAATACGTTTGAGATTAACCTGGTCATTTTAATTTTAAATTTGCTTAGTTACCTTGGTTTGTTGAGATGTTAAATATTGTTAATTACTTTAATGATAAAAAATGACGAAATAAAAATTTTGAATGCAAAATGATAACAATAGTGTTGAACGATAGAAAATGTAAACAATAAGAATATAATCAATTACAAATAGTCTTCATTATGATCAATCTCAAAGTATTTTCTTCTACTATTCTTATTATCACCCTTGTTAGTTTTGTCATCTTTTCATATCGATTATATGAAAAGGGAAGTTGAAATCATAAACCATTTAAATCTTTAGCTCGAGCTATTGTAGTAAACATCATACATTGTTTCTCTTTCTCTCCAATATTAATAGGTAGAATTACTATAACACAAAAATCAATGCACATCGTCAATATTTTTCTGTGCTTATACTGAAATCAATGCACATTGTTAATCCAATCACTTTAAAATTAATGTACCATCATACATCCAATTATATCAAATCATAAATCAACATCTACACTGAAATCAATGCATCTAATGCAAGCAATCAAATATGCTTAGAAAACAACTTTTACATTGAAATCAATGCATCATATTAGAGGAAATTTCACCCTAAAAGTGCCCATGAAATTTTCATGTAATTTCCATTTCATAAACGTAAACCAATCAAAATCCTTTAAATTTAAAAAGAGGTACATGTTAATATTTTTGAGGGAAAAGAAAAAAAACTACTTTTATTACTTATATTTGTAGCTTATCTCCTTATCGATTTACCCAAATTTCAAGTGTAGACACTCGTTGTATGTGAAATTAAATTCCACATCTAACGAGTACCCATTATGCATATTTTTGAGAAGACCTACAATGACAAAAATTGAAGATATATTAAAAAAATGTATTGAACACGTTTTTTTAATTTATATTCATTTTTTGTCAATGTAGTTCTTCTCAAAAATATGCATAATGGATACTCGTTGGATGTGGAATTTAATTTCGCATCTAGTGAGTGTCTATACTTGAAATTTGGGTAAAACAATAAGGAGATAAACCAAAAATATAAGTAAAAAAAATTAGTTTTGTCATTTTCCCTCCAAAATTCATAACTTTTATTTTATTATTTTAACTATTATTTTATTAATTTTCCTTAGGAGGCCACTTTTAGGCTTCCTCTAACATGATAATGCAAGCAATCAAATAGGATTAGAAATCAACATCTACACTTAAATCAATGCATCTAGTGCAAGTAAGCAATAGGATTAGAAACCAACATCTACACTGAAATCAATGCATTTAGTGCAAGCAATCAAATGGGATTAGAAATCACCATCTACACTGAAATCAATGCATTTAGTGCAAGCAATCAAATAGGGTTAGAAATCATCTACATTGAAATCAATGCATTTAGTGCAAGCAATCAAAAGTAATTAGAAATCAACATCTACATTGAAATCAATGCATCTAGTGCAAGCAATAAAATAGGATTAGAAATCACCATCTACACTAATATCAATGCATTTAGTGCAAACAACCAAATAGGATTAGAAATCATCTACATTTAAATCAATGCATCTAGTGCAAGAAATCAAATATCACTAGAAATCAATATTTACACTAAAATCAATGCATCTAGTGCAAGCAATCAAATAGGATTATAAATCATCGTCTACACTATAATCAATGCATATAGTGCAAGAAATATTCTTCCCTCTCTCCCCCCTCCATCTATATCTATATCTCAGTGCATCTCTCCTTTGTCTCTTTATCTCACCTCCCCAAACATACATGCTCTCTCACTCCATATCTACCAATCTCTATGTACCTCCCTCCCTCTCCATCTCTCTCTTCTTCCATCTCTTCACCTTCCATCTATATCTCTATATTTCTCTTCTTTCCCTCTACCCTGCTTCTATCTCTCTTTCCTCCTGTTGTCCTCTCTTCCTCTCTCTCCATCTTCCTTATCACTCCCTCTCTCTCTATGTCTTTCTTCTTACCTCCCTCTCTCACCCTTTCTATCCCTCTGTTCACCCTCAAACTCTGTTACGGTATCCCTCCCTCTCTCCTTCTCTCCATGTCTCCTTCTTTGTCCCTTTATCTCACCCCCAAACATACACACTCTCTCTCCACCCCTCCTTTGTCACTCCCTCTCTCTCTCTCCACTTCTCACTCTTTATGTCTTTCTTCTTCCCTCCCTCTCTCCCCCTCCAACTCCTTCTCTCTATCCATCCCTCTCCTCCACTCTCTCGTCCTACCTCTCCCCCCTTTCTCTCCTACCTCCCTCTCTCTTCCCCTATCTCTCTCTCTCTCTGCCCTCCAATCCTCTCACTATCTCCCTCCCTCCCTCCTTCTCCATACACATTGTCTATCCATGTCTCCTTTGTCACTCCCTCTCTCTCTCTCCACTTCTCACTCTCTATGTCTTTCTTCTTCCCTTCTTCTCTCCCTCCCTCTCTCCTCCTCTCTCTCATCCTACCTCTCCTCTCTTTCTCTCCTACCTCCCTTTCTCTTCCCCTATCTCTCTCTCTCTCTCTTTCCTCCAATCCTCTCACTATCTCCCTCCCTCTGCCTCCTCCACCCATGCCCCTCCCATCTTTGTGTCTCCCTCTCTTACCCTTCTCTACATCTCTCACTCCTCTCCCTCTCTCTCTCTTCATTCTTCCTCTCCCCTCTCGTTTAGTTTATCTCCATCTCTCCCTTGTCACTCCCCTATCTCTCCACCTCTATCACTCTATGTCTTTGTTCTTCCCTCCCATATATATCTAGAGTTAATATATATTGTGTTATATTAATATATATTCTAATATAACAAATTTAATATTGTATTAATTCAAAGTTTTTAAATTTAATAATATTAATATTATAATATATTAATATGAATATTAGATTTAATAATAATAATAATATTAATATTAGGGTTAAAAATGTTTTTTTTTGCGTAGTATTAATAATAACTTGGCCCGTGGTATTAAGTTACAAAATATTAATTATTACAAATGTTTACAAGCTTTCTTACATTACATCTACACATGTGCCTTATATGAGTGTAGAGTTAAGAGGCAGGATTAGTTATTACAAATATATTGATTACAAATGTTTACAAACTTTCTTACATTATACACTAAGCTCTAGAGCACCTCTGGGCCCAAAAATAACCACCACTCTAAACTATTTGTCTCTATTAAAGTCACATATACTTCTAATTACAATTGATAAAACTATGTTTATTTTAAAAAGTAATTATCACTCTTAACTTTTTTATTTTATCTGTAATTGAACATTCACCAATTCTAATATATATATATATATATAATCCAAAACAATGTGATGGATCCAAAATGAAGAAGTGTCTACCATTACACAAAATTTGTTGTCTCTAATGTATTTTTCATTTTGTCTCTAATGTATTTTTCTAATTATACCAAGAATGCTTTTTTCTAATTATACCAAGAATGCTTTTTTCTAATTGCACCACGAAGCACTCTACTAATCGTGTCACTTTTTTGCCAGCTGTTGGGCGTTTTATTGGATCTTAGATGCATCGATAACATGTCTCAATTTTACCTTTGGCTTCAAATACCTCACATCACTGGTGTTGTGTCATCGAATTGTAAAGTTGTGACAGCACATGAGTAGAAAAACCATGCATTTCTCTTCTTCCTTCTCATTTCCTATACCTTACGTTGCACGACGTTGTTCAGTTGCAAAGCTCTGACATCACGACAATGGCATACATGTGCCTATTGAGTTGCAAGGTTGTCAAAGCACATTAATGAAACAAGAAGAATGCCCGTCGACAAATCAATGACCTGCCTCTTGAATGGATCAGAGTTGGTAAAAATAACACGAGTCTCCACAAAACCATCTCATAAATCACCCACTAGTACTCCAAAAATACTGTTAGATTATTATCAGCGCCGCTTCTGGAAACAACTTTGAAAAATGTTACTCTTCTACCATGTCCAACAAAATGACATGCATCAAACTTCCTTATAATCATTTATGTTTTAAAATATGCATCTTAGTATTTGTATTGTCACAACCATATAGCATTGGATATTCTTTCTAACAATAATTTTTTTAGGACTTTCAATTTTACAAAGCCATGAATACTGATAAATGAGAAAATGCTCCCATTTACCATCAATCTTTGAATTAGAAAACAATATGGAAACACTGTCACATAAACAGGGTTCAGCAAGACCTTCAGACCACCACTCAGACTTGGTTTCAAGGGGCATTAATTAAATAATTCACCCTTTCAAATTTACAGATGTCTTCATGGCCACTATGGCAAAACCACATGCATGTTCAACCCATATAGTGGATTAAAACTATATTAATATAAGGTTCTGTTTGTTGAAGACTACATTCATTTTTTTTTTTTTTGTAGCACTGCTTGTTTAAGATACAAGCAATCAAAGTAACTAAATATGAGAATATGACCAAAGACTATAGTCAGCTTAATTTTGAAGCGCCCTCCAAAAAGTTTGGACCACAACATAAGGAACCTGCAATATGCATTTGACACTTCAAAACTTAACCATAAGGCCACATGCTTATGTCCATACTGTTCCAGTATGGACATAATATTGTAGCCTATTCAATGGTCAACTAACTGTAACTTACAGAAATTGAAATTACTTCAATAACGAGCAAATACTCTGTGACAGACTTTGCAAACTAATTTTATGATATGTACAGTGTGTGATAAACGGGTCCACCCTAAAATGACATCCAATTTGTGCAGAGTGAGACATTAGAAACAAAGGCTGTCAAAAAAAAAGGTAAATAATAACAAAGGAAATTAGAAACTTAATACACCATGTTACTCCAACCTTAGTCATTGGAAAAACAGTGGAACGTGCGTAGGGACTATACAAGCTCTAATGACCTAAAGACTATGATATGTCCTAAGACAATTGAATGTGAGAATAAGCTCCTGCAATAATACAGTTAGGTTTTGATTATATAAAGTGCCCAGCATATAATCAAAAGCCAAAAAAGAAGAATCATTCAATAAGCTAGTCCCGAAAACAAACAGCGCACATGATCTGCTACAATTAAAAAATCCGATTGATACTAACAAGCATATTACAGAATTCGTCAACCATAGAAAGAACCTATTCTATTAAAAAGGAAAAATTAACCTGCTAGATCACATATACTAATCATTCTGAGAGCACCTTAAGTTTCACTTTCAACAATAATATTCAAATTTAAGCAAGAATTAAATGCATGGCCTAGTAATCCTGGAGAGAGAAACAGATGCAATTATCTCCTCCTTATCACAAGGGTAAAGAAGTGACTCATGGGAATGATGGAAATAGTAAATACAACAAAAATTTCAGTCCATTAATTCTGAATTTGCCCCCAGATAAAGGTGAAAAACTTGCCAGATTCAATGCCTACAAATATTAACCAGAGTTCCTCTATGCAATGTAGCATCAGTGATGCTGGGTAATGTGTGAACCATTCATAGCACAATTTTCATTTATAGCTGCATAGTTTGCACAAACAATGATAACACATCAATATTAGTACCGTTTCAAAGGTAATGAGAGCAAAGTGCTCACTTCGACCCAGTGCGAAAAAAGGTTTCTGGTTATATTATAATACACTTTCATACAGAATGCTCCAAACTATTTAACAGCATGGTGGAGACCTGATCTTCACTCAACCCAAACTGATCACTCAATTACAGTTATGGGCATGTACTGCAACCCCTTCAAGACCTTCCATTATTTGAATTCTCAACTGCTCATCCAACTTGGAAAATCTAGACTGCAGATGCCTGAACCATCTAAACAATATCCGACAGTGATTTAGTTAGAACCATTTATTCCTGAATACAAACCAATTGACACATTAGATTCTCCTGCACTGGCAAAAGAAACTTTACAGTATCTAGTTACAAATGTCTTTACACTTTCAAAATAAGTAACGGTGGGTACCTCTGTCCCAATCATACAAGAGAAAGAAATTTTTGAAGATATGAATGCGTACAAAAGAGTCAACGAGAAAATAGCTCAGAAGAAAATCATTCTGCTACAGTTGGTTAGCAGGCGGCATAAATATCCAGAGTTATTTTCATCCTCTGTAAAATTTCAACTCTGCTCAACTACAATTGGCTCTTCACTCGGACCACTTGATGTGGCCACAGCTTCCAGATGCTTCCAGATCACTTCCCGCTTCTCCTCAATTTCTCTTGCATTTGCTTCATCCTCCTGGAATTTTAGCTGACATTCCTTAAACAAGTTTTCATCCATATCTATGAACATCTTTCTAACATTCATTGTACGGCCATGCACTGCCTGATGCCAGTGGCATGCTGTATTCTTCTCTAATGCTTCAAAAATGAGAGGAAGGATAACATTTCGATTTTCAGCTACCAAGTTGACAATGTGATCATTGCTCCAGAAGAAAAGAGCCCGCTCTGCCACCTGCCAATTTTCTATGTTAGCAACCAATAAAATTAGCCAAACAAACCTAATAAAGTTTGTGAATGATTTTAAACTTCACTAGGAATTATCTTAAATTGCAGCAAAAGGACTTTGCAAACAACTGAAGGACCTGACTAAGTGTCAATAACTCAGAACAACGAACAGGGGATAGCCAAATTATTCTCTGAGGAGCTAAAAATGATATGTGAAGCTAACACTTGTGGCTGCCAACTATTAGTTGACCAGGAAGAATAGCTAGATTAGAAAATTCAAAAGGGAGAATGCTAAGGAGACAAGAACCTACCACCTAGATCCCTGAGAAAATAAAATATAAATTGTTGTCCCCACAGTTGCAATTTTATTTTGAACTCAGAAAATCTTCAAAATGCATGTGAAGAAATTAAAATATAAAATCTTGTACAACTTTAACCAGAATGAATCAAGCAAACACCACCTCTGAAAGAAAATCTACAAAACTGACAATAAAATGTAGGAATGCTTCAAAAATGGAATTTGAAAATTCAACTACAAACCTGGAAATGTGAGCAATTGAGGCAGCGGCCTATCTGCCGAAACAGAGGTACCATGAAAGACTGGAATTCAGAAGATTGCGTTATTTCTAGAACTTCCTCCAGTTCTCCCAGGAACAAAACTTCCTTTTGGCTGTTTGTGACAGGCCAATACCTTAGTAGACCCCTGATAACAGTATCCACTAACGTGAAATCCTTTTCCACAAACTGAGTGATACAGTATGATAGCTGTTGATGATAGAGAGCAAGGCATTTAGGCTTATGCAGAGGCAAAAGAGCTCTGCTTAAAAAGAGTTTATGTTCCTCTTTTAAAGGTAATGCAAAACCATTTATTATGCTACCCAGAATTTCCAACAGCTCACTAATGCCATTGTGTCTCTCGGTTTCATAAATAAATCGATAGAATATGTTGTTAATTGCTTTCCGTATAAAAGGTCGATGCATCATATATTTTCCATAAATACGATGCAGTATAGTCTTTGCATACTCTCTCTCTCTAGGGTCTTCAGAATCAAATAGGTCGAGCAATCGCTGTACAAAGAAGCGATCTATATACCTCTTTGCTAATCTGGGATCTGTGTCTGCAGAAATTATATATCGCAGCAAGAGTTCATACACTATCTGCAAATGTGGCCATGCAGGATCCATACAGGGATCTTCTTCTTCCCGGTCAAATTTGTCTAATCCTGTACTTTCATGGCAAGCTGGAGGCAAGGAACGAAAAAGATTTGAAGCAAACATTTTGGCAATCTCTCCCTGAACTCTTTCTGTAAGTGTGCCTGCTCCATACTGAACATAGTCAACAAGCTCCAGTAAGGTTTGCCGCTTGATCTCTTTCTCTGCAATATTTTCTTTAGGGTTTGAGAAATCATATTGGAGACAGCAAAGATTCAATTTTTTAATCAAGAGATCCTGTCTTTCAAACCAAGGAACATCTCTCAAGAGTGGTAAATTTGCAGTGGGGCTTAGACTACCATTGGCAGAATGATCAGATTCAGCATTAATCACATCATTCTCTTTGATTGGAGATGTCAACGGGGCAACTGCAAAGTGCACTGCCACGACAGAAGGCTTGCTCCCCGGGTCATGATTTATGGCCTCTGGCAACTCTGGTCCGCCAACTGACGGCTGTATGGCATCATCATTCAAAAATTTCAATCCGTTTTTCACAGGTGCAACTGCTTGATCTGTGGATGCAGATAAAGGCACATCCACCGCTTTCACTGGTGGTGGTGCTGTTACAGCTGTTCCATTGCTCTCGGACTTCGAGGGCTTGCGGTACAACCGCCTGCCCATTAGTTTGGCAAACATGTCTGAAGAAGCCTTATGCCCCTGTTTCTCTGTTCGAAACCCGACTCTTGAAACCCTTCACAAGCTGACAAATCTCAGCTCAGAACCATGTACCACTAGACACAATCTTCAGCAACAAGCTTCAGCGACTGATCATTATATGGCGTTTGTGTTGCCTCGGATGTAGACATGGGGATCTTTCTCTTCATTCGTAAGCCACTGCCTGTTTCTCTGTCTCGTGTATCCTTAGAACCAATTTACAAGCATACAAATTTCACTAAAAAGCATACTTCAGCAGACGATTATCATTGCCGAAGTCTAATACACTAATAATTCTAGGGCTTTGCTGCAATCATGAGAGTCTGAGATTCTGAAAACATACAGATCGTTGATCTCAATTCAGGATAAGAACATGGGCATCATGTAGTTGTAACTGTACTTATCAGTGAACACCCCCGTATGGCCGATCGCATTCTGGAATTCTGACACTGGAGAAAAGCAGAAGAAGGACACAATTTAACATGAGCGTTGCCTTAGAGCCTTTAACCAACTCTGATGTTGTCTAACTAAGAGAGCGAAAAACAAGCGACAGAGAAAAACAGAGAAGCCCGCAGGTGTTTCTTTCCACGCCCCTATTCAGACTACGTCTTTATTCTAAATTTTGGTAAAATTTGGAGTTTTCCGATGAATAAAAATCCCTTTTTTCAGAAGGGGGTTGGATCAATAGGCATTGGAGATGCCCCTATGCAGAAGGTAATAATGAAATTTTAAAATGAAAGCGAGAACAGGCACTGAATTGAACGAAAAACAAAACTCACCATTGAGATTTCAGATCCAATATGCTTTCCTCCCAATACATGGCAACCTCGACGGGATCAAGAAACTAAGCTCGAATTCATTATCTTACGAATCCGGTGTTGGGCATAAGGGTATTGTCTGATCAATTTTAGGTTTTTCAGAACTAAGCTGATAACATCACACAATTGCACTGTCGATGGCATCTACGAAAGCAAAAAAGACGAAAAAGAAACTCGGAAATTAGATTCCCCATAACAAAAAATATATAAAAGAAACAATGATTGTGACGAAGATCGATCGCGGCTTTACCATTTTTCTGCCAAATTCTCGAGATCACATACGAAACACAGTAAAAGATTGTGGTAAGTACAGTGCCTCAGGAAAAGTCCTCACTTTACCCTCCAGATGGCATCTAGGTTTCAAAGAGCGCCAATTTCACCGCCAATTTGACAGCCCGCGAAAAGTAGCTTGACTGACATATTTAGTGAGAATTTGGATCCCACAAAGATCCCGGGGTCAAAGACGATCGGAGCGGAGCAGCACAGTGCGGTAGGATGGGAAAAGAATGGAGGGTCAAGTTTGATGAGTTAATCGAAAGGAAAAATGATAATAATTTATTAAAGAGACCTGCTTTCTACTCAAAAATAAGACACTTTACTCACCAGAATGACGTGGCACCTCCATGTGAACATAAATTCGAGGTTGCGGTCTAATAATTTCCGTTTGGGGGCCTGTTCCCATGGAGAGGAAATACAGGGATTACTCAGGTATTCTTCAATGTAGTGTAAGAGACCGAGGTCGTCCATTCAGAATTGAAGCTTAAGATATTGTTGTCTTCACAGAGAAATATAAACAGGGAAACTTACTCCCAACATGGAGGGTTAGAGTGAGATTTGGGACAGTAATCCCCATCATTGCTTCTCAGCAAAATAGCATTTCGCCTCTATTTGCGGCAAAATTAAAATTGAAAACGATGCTTTTAATGAACCACGGTCCCAATGACGTCATCAAACATACATTTACAGCTAATATACTTAAAAATCGGGATCTTAAACCATTTCAAAAAACCAATATAATTAATGGATTAAATGGATTAAATCTAATCTCTTACAAGGATATCTTAGATCTAACACTCTTACAAGGATGTTTTGAAATGAAATTATGGTCTAAACATATTTGAAAAAACCAATGTAATGGCTTCAAACTTACTTCTTACCGTTGAATGTTCTAAAATGAATGAATTTTATTTTTATATAGTTTAAAACTAATGTCTCTAACATGCAATAGGGGAAGCTTTCCGATGAAAAGATGTTTATGAAGTTTCCCAATGCATGAATTGTTTTTTTAATAGAAGTAGAGTAAATTTATTATAAAATATTTTAGTTAATAATTTTTTTATTTTTCAAATTTTGAATATTTGTTATTTGTAATTTGGTTTAATTAGTTTGCATTTATCGGATAGATTTGGATAATTTATTAATTACGTAGATATTTTTAATTGATAGGAAAATGTTTACTAATTTAATTATTGCCACAGTGTTTATTACTTTAATGATAGATTTTTCTACCATGTGAAAAAAAAACAAACTTAATTATTTATATTACAAAAGTCTCATATCTAACATTAATTATTCATCTAAATTTGTTTTGAGAGAGAGGTTAAAAGTGTATGTAAGATGCATATATTATGCGGCTTCCAACCATAGAGCTCAAAAATATTATTGATATATGATTAATGCAGATTTTTTTTGTATGGTGCATAGTATAAAGCCATTAGTATTGAGTAGATATTTCATTAAAATAAGTTGTTGCAAATCTTTAATAATGCATATGTCCAATACTTAGAGGCCTTGTATATGAGCAAGAAACATCTAATCAACCTACCTTTTATCATCATTAATACCATTATCCTTCGAAGTAAAAAACACTTTTATACTAAGTTTTTTTTTTTTGGTTAGAAATTGCATAAACTAGAAATACATTGTACCAAGTCTTTCAAGACCTAATAAGTTTAAAGGGTAAAACACATTCTTTTGAACTCTCCACAGATTCCAAAGACAACCATTTTTCCACCTACTTTGATGCCTTTGGGATCCTTTAAAGCACGAAAGGCCCTTGAATTTTGCAGTTCTATGGAATCCTTTTAAGCACGAAAGGCCCTTGAATTTTATAGTTTTATGGAAGCCTAATTATAACACAAAAATTCAAATTATATGTATATCTTACCAATGTCAATACTATGAAGAGTCTTGCAAGTGAGGATAGATCTTTGAGCATATAATTTTAGACATCTTACAATCCATTATGGTACAAGAAATTTTTATGCATACAAATAAATGTTATGTAACAATCCTGATTTAAAATATACAAATAATTATATCAATTTATATGATTAATAATCAACAAACAACTATTCAACTATTTAACATAGAATTTTCGAAAAACACGAGTATAGACAACTTCCTTGTATCAACGTTATTCCTGACTTGTGCTTTTGGACTTGAATGTTCTTTGAATTTTGCTAACCGAAACAAAAGTTATGGGGACAACTCTCCACCCAACCAAAGGCTCAACTGCAGATAATCTTTCTACAATTGGCCACCCCCGAGCCCTTAACCAATGTACTGATGTCACAAAATCCTTTGTCTCGAAACACTTTTCTCCCAAGAGAATGGATGAATCTCATCTACCTCATCATCCATTAAATAGACCAAAAAATGGAAAGGGGTCTGCATGCACACATTCCATGTGTCAACATGCAACTTTTATTTCTTTATTTTAAGTTTTAATTAATTTAATATTTCTCTTAATTTAACTCTTTCTTATTTTATTCATTTTTACTTTTTGTTAACTTTACTTATTTTAACTCTTTTTATAGTTTACTTTTATATATATTTATTTAGAATTCCAGTTTATTATTTACTATTTTATATATTTATTATTATTATATAATTTACATTATTTATTAATGGCGTAGTCTAACTCATAAACGAAATACCCTTTTTCACCAAAATTCGCCAAAATCTAACAATATAATCTCAAGATTTTTTGTAGTTTAAAATACATTTTTGAATGCATAAATAGATTTAACACCCTGAAAAACCCCTCAGGCACTCAAATTATGCAGATTAAACAATTTAAACTCAAATATATAAAAATCTCCATCGAAATTTGAATAACCATAAAAAATGTTGTGAAAAAGATCATTTCATCTATAAATTAGACTATGTCTTTATTATTTATTTATGATTGTTATCTTCTCTTTATTATTTATTATTTATTTACTATTATTATCTTTCTTTATTTTTATTATTTTTTATTATTTATATCTAATATAATGCACTGCGAAGACCCCTCATACTTATTTATTATGGCGTAGTCTAATTATGCTACGAATTGGGTTTGCCGAACTAGAGAATGTCTCGAAACACTTTTCTCCAAGAGAATGGATGAATCTCATCTACCTCATCATCCATTAAATAGACCAAAAAATGGAAAGGGGTCTGCATGCACACATTCCATGTGTCAACATGCAACTTTATTTCTTTATTTTAAGTTTTACTTAATTTAATATTTCTCTTAATTTAATCTTTCTTATTTTATTCCTTTTTACTTTTTGTTAACTTTACTTATTTTAACTCTTTTTATAGTTTACTTTTATATATATTTATTTAGAACTCCAGTTTATTATTTACTATTTTATATATTTATTATTATTATATAATTTACATTGTTTATTAATGGCGTAGTCTAATTCATAGACAAAATACCCTTTTTCACCAAAATTCGCCAAATTCTGACAATACAATCTCAAGATTTTTAGTAGTTTAAAATACATTTTTGAATGCATACATAGATTTAACACCCTGAAAAACCCCCCGGGGCACTCGAATTATGCAGATTAAATAATTTAAACTCAAATATATAAAAATCTTCATCGAAATTTAAATAACTAGAAAAAATGTTGTGAAAAAGATCATTTCATCTATAAATTAGACTATGTCTTTATTATTTATTTACTATTGTTATCTTTTATTTATTATTTATTATTTATTTACTATTATTATCTTTCTTCATTTTTATTATTTATTTGTTATTATTTATATTATTGATATGTAATATAATGCACTGCGGAGACCCCTCATACTTATTTATTATTATTATATTTTCTTTATTATTTATTATTTATTTACTATTATTATATTTTCTTTATTTTTTACTATTTATTTACCATCATTATCTTTTCTTTATTGTTTATTATTTATAGTTTAATATTATATTATTATATTTATTTTATTATTATTATTATTAGGGCACATTACATACTCTCCCTCTTTAAGGAACTTCGTCCCGAAGTTAAGTTGAATCATTTAACATTTTATTTATTTATTTATTTATTGCTTCATGTTCTCCCTACACCCTTCGTTGAACTATTATAACCAGCAAGCATCGAAATTTTCCACAACACCCGGGAAATACCAAGGAATCTTTGTCCCTTTCCTACTTTCGGAACTAGACATAAGCCTCATCGGTCTATACCATAGCCTATGGCTGGCCTCAAGGCTTAGACCTCATATGCCCCAAGGCAGGCATTCAGTCCCAATACTTAATGAATCTATGCATATTGCAAGGCTGGCCCACTCCCTCCACACTCACTAAAGTGCACAACTCCAGACATCGAAATCCTTACCCCCACCAGACTTCGGCATCCAAATCCAATATCAGGCACTTGGCCTCCTCAAGATTGTCCCATAGCCCCTCAATAGCTATACAAGACAAAGGAACCACTTGCATATGTAGTGTTGATTGAGTATGTCCCCAACCCATATGGTGTTACTTATTCTCCCTCGCATGTATGGGCTCCCATGAGATCATCAAATAACTCATCCCTCTTGACCCATTTGTGGAGTTCCTGTCAGTCGCCACATCTCAACATGCACCCAATGCATTAATTATAATCATAACATCATATAAAATAATCCACATGTCAAATTTTGCATACCATCATGGGAAGATAACATCATCATTATCATAATATATAGAATAGTAAAACTACATGCTCATTCATGTCATAAAATCTGTGTGTAATAACCACGTACTTCGCATCCTAAAATACCATCATAAGTTATATTGACTTATAGCATGCCATCACATAATAAATAGAACCACATATAATACAACCTCATATCATAACTTCATAAATATGATAATCATGTATATCAAATATAGATCAATAATATACTATAACACAATTCAAATCAATTCCATTTGCTTGTATAAAAATGAATATCACTGATAAGATTCTTTAACGTCCATTTAAGATCACTACTCATTAAAATCACTAATTTTCATCTAATAGAAGTTAGTAAACACAAAATTCATCTTTTAATCTATATTTAATCCTGTTAAACACACATGGTGGGTGAGAAAGTAAACACACACAAAGGGAAAGATAAGCATTGATTTCCTTTCCATTAACCACATATGTCTATTTATAGTACAATGGGGCGACTCTTGAATTCCACATTCCAAGGTCACTTGGACTCCTTTATGATTGTTCGGCTTCCACACCTACCCATAGAGGATTAGGTGTCCAACATTCGCCCCAGTATTCCGAAGGGGTACGTGTGAGTCCAAGAAGAGAGTTGTAATACAAATCTGCAAAGTATGCATGGTAGCACTTACGTTGAATCAGCTCTCTGAAATGTTGGCATAAAGAGGTGGTTTAAGGATGACCGCCAATACTAGAACGCAACGCTTATTGCAGTTCCCAGAACTCTTCCAAATCTTGCAAGAAACTGAGGGCTTCTGCTAGGGGAAGTGTCCCTCATATTTGAAGTGGGAGACCTTCAACCTAGAAGAAGTGAGATCTACAACCTGTGATGGTTTAAGGATGACCACCAACACTGGAATGCTTAATGCATTTCCTGGAACTCTACCAAAGCTGGCAAGAAGCTAAAGTCTTCTACTAGAGGAAGTGCTCTGAATTATTTGAAGAGGAAGAATATCAACCTCACATGGATGGGGCTATCCACCAACCAAAGGAATGCTCATGGGCATCTGTGTCTTTGGCTACAACTCTAAATCTGGAATGAGAGATTGTGGCTCAGGCTCGCTTGATGTGTTGTCTCTTTGGCTACAACTCTGAATCTGGAATGAGAGATTGTGGCTCAGGCTCACTTGATGTGACCTCAAAGCTTATAGATGACCACCATTTCCCCCTATTAGGTACAAGATGAGATGATGGCGAAAGCTCAACTGCAAGTTTGTTAAATATTCTAGAACAAGTTTTGACATGTGACTTAAACATCTTCTTAGTTGTTGATGTCCATTGCCAAGAAGCGGTCCATCCAAGATGAATTTTTGTTCTTGCAGGAGACTTGTTTCTGAAGCATCTGTGTGAATAATGGGTGCGCCGACCACAGTGCTTGCATGGGTGAAGATCAAAACAGTGATCTTTCATATGGCCAACTCGATCACAATGTTGGCATTTTATAATCAGATGTTGTGGCTGTGGAAGTGGAGTAGGATCTGGAACAATTGAAGGTGAACTGTCATGAAGAAATATGGCACTCTGAAATTGAATGGGCTTAGAGTAGTCCAAAATATGAAATGAAAACTCCTTGTCATATCCAAGATCTATTCGGTGCTTATTATGGACAAGCTCTTCCCAAGGTCTGATGATGGGCTTGGGAAGTGCAGACTGAGCTGCTACATCTGCATTTAAATCTGCTCTTGTACAAGGAACTGAATGTGAATCGACTGCAACATTACTGACTTGCTTCTTATGGGAGTCTATTTCAATTTTTTGAATCGAAACAGGTTCAGAATGATGACTCCATTACTTTAATTATGCTAGTTGAAGCTGAGATTCAAGCTAAAAAAATTCAATCTTTTCTTGTGCATTATGTAGGTAGCTCTAGATGTCAAAAAGAGTGTCTTTGCTGATTCGAATTGTGTCATCAACTATAGATTGTATCAAAGTTTCCAAGGACTGTAATACTTCATAAAATTTGGCCATTTTCCAAACAACTCAAGCTCAAGAAATAAAGGGTGTCGACTTCAACCGATAATGCACCCATTTACAATGTCTTTCAAAAGAAAACAAGTGACTTCAGACACCTTTTAATCTTTCTTGAACTTCCAACTATGGAATTCCCAAAGGAAAAACTCTGCTACTCAAATTATGGAGGACCCAACTCAGAAAATAGAACTAACTTAGACTTTTAGCAAAGGGATTGTAAACAAATGGTTTCAAATTCTCTCTCTTTTAATGGAGAATTCTTGTGGAAATCATATACAGAAAGAATATCGAAAACTGATATATTCAAGGACTTAACTGAGTTGTGTAAGAGAGACACTTTACTTGCAATGGCTTATAATGATTGGCACCACTAGGTTGAAACAACAATTGCGAAGACCGAATATATGAAAGATCAACCTTTACAAGCTATAATATACCAAATAACTACAATCACAAAAAGCATTATGGAATTGACCACCTCAATGATGAAATGGAATGGAGCGCCCTTGTTGAAGACCGCTATCATAAATCCTTCTGAAACAGTTAAATCAACCAATTCCTGTTCTTCCTAAATTGTTAAATCCTTAGCTGGTAATTTTGACTTGCTTGTTCATAGCAGCCATACTTCTTTTCCTTCCAACCCTTTCCCCATGGTTCCAATTGTTCCTCAGTCTGGTACACTTATATCAAGCTTCCATGACTCGATTGCACCATGGAATACATTCCACAAGGAGCGAGGGACTGTTCTTCCTTCCTTTCGTCCATAAAAACATGTTTCGTTGGGATTTTAAAACGTCGCTTATCACAAAAGGATGAACTCACTGGAGCAGCATTGTGAAAAAACGTTCTAACTACAGAGATAACGCTCTCAAACTAGCTTCAACGCAGAGAGGTGTAACCAGTGCAACAATGCAACACTTCATTCACAAATGTACACGGTCTCATGGTCTCACAATGGGCAGTTACTATCGGTCTTCAAAAATATTTCAATGCACAACCGCAAGTGAATGAGCTTGCTTGGTGAGTAAGTGCTAAGTTTGCTTGATGATTCCAGGATTGTTCTTTATTTTTCTCCTCCTCTGGTGGAATGAATGGACGAACAAACAGACTATATTGCTTGAAAAACTCGTAAAGCTCGTCGAGAACAACACAGGGTTGCTTAGAGCTTCAATACATGCTCAAATATTCATATAATTTGACACAAAAAATGACATGAAGTCACAACATAGACCCATGCATATGGCTACATAACATGCTCTATGTTATCTAAATAAAACCGAGTTCTTCATACTCCAAAATTGATCCCTTTTCTGTGGCTTATTTATTTGAGGAAAAGTATTAGACGCAAGTGTCGACCATCATGGGAAATGGACAACAAAGCTTTCACTGAAATTGAGGAATTTGTGGATATTCAATTGTGGTATGTGTTTTAACTATGAAAAAATAATCTTTAAGGACAAACAACGACATATAGGATGACAAGCATGTAAGGTAAGACCTGTAACGCATATTCAATACTTGCAGAGATGATATCGAGATGATAGGAATCAAGGCATAGATGTTTTGTATTCCTTCACCAAGGGCAGGTCAACTGGTGTGGAAATAATGCAACAATTATGTCATATTGGCTTAAGGGGACAAAGCTGCAAACAAGAAAAAATAGATGGGAAGAGTGTTACAGTCAGCGAAGGCTTTGGGGCATAAAGGTTTACAGTTAGTGAAGAATATGAACGACCCCTGAGGATAGATTTTAGAGAAATATGGGATATGTTGTTGGCGCTCCTCAAAACAACATACAAAGACACCAGCCCAATGGTAGAACCGGCCACAAAAGTAATGGATCAAATTATTAAATAGGGCAGGTATATGCCTGCTCTATACCATATTAAACGCACACCTAGTGGGTGAGAAAGTAAACACACACAAAGGGAAAGATAAACATTGATTTCCTTTCCATTAACCATAGATATATATTTATAGTACAATGGGGTGACTCTTGGATTCCACATTCCAAGGTCACTTGGAATCCTTTATGACTATTCGGTTTCCACACCTACCCATAGAGGATTAGGTGTCCAAAAAATCCAATCCTCCATAAAAAAATTATCACCACACACACACACATATATAATAAAACATAGATATAATTACTAAGTATGAATTTTTTTTTTTTCAAAATTCCTAATTTATCCTCTAAAATCTCCTTTTCAAATCAATTAAATAAATAACTATTTTAAATTTACAACTAATTAATCATTAAAAGAACTTAAAAACAATTTCTTTTCTTTTCTTTTTAATGATGTCTTAAGGAAGGAAAAAATTTGATTTAATTCAAAACCTCCCAGGCATAAATAAAATGAAAATCTGAAAGTTATATTCCTAAGTGATTATTGGCCACATCTCAAACCTTCAAGTTGTAAAAAATTCAATAAGTTTATTTTGATGAAAATGTATCCTCCCTCTTCTATATTAAACCATGAAATCCATAATTTTGACTTGATGTGTGGAAATATGAGTAAGAATTAAATATGTTAATAATATCGTGACGCGGAGGAAAAATCTTGAAGGATGCATCGTTGGAATTGGAGTTTGAGTATATTTAACTAGAGTTGAATAATTTAAATATGAATTTTAAAGAACTATTAGTAGTCAATTCAGATGACTTCCTAAGTTTACAAATTTAAGGTAGTTTCCCAATGAAAAGATGGCTACAGAAGATAAAAATCGATTTTTAAATCCTTCAGGTAAGGGAAACAATTAGGAGCATAGAAGTAACAATTCTGATTAATAATGCAAGCCGTGATTAAAGAAATTTTAATGGATATTGAAATGGTGGCCCATCAGGTATGATCCATAAAAAAACATGGATTTAGTGATTTCAAGAGCATGGATATGTATTACATACAAAGACAAATTCCAGTTCAATTGTACAGAATGAGAATAAATCATTTCCAGGATGGCCTTTAGCCGTGGGTTCACAATTGTAAACTTATGCACATTCTATTTTCATACCGGTCATTTCCACAATGCAGGGAGAAAACTCCTATGATTTTTCCTTCCTTTTTGAGTCATGCTTTGTAATTTCGAGAATCTCATCACCCATGTTCAACAATGTATGACGACAGGAAAAAGTTGGCATGCATGATTGATTGGATAGTAATAGTTTAGATACACATATATAATTTATTCTAGCAATGAAATTTCCATGCCTATAAATGGAAATAAAGACAATTTCTATGCACATAAATGTTGGTATTTCTTCATCCCAATAGGTCGTAAATATTCCAACAATCTAGATTATTCAAAATATTATCCATAAAATTTATAGTAAATCATCATAAAAAAAATAAGACAACCAGTTTATGTGATCTTGCATACACATGTATATATAAGCACTTTGTTAAATCCATAATGTTAAACCCAATATGATGGGTTCTTATAAATTTTCTTAACTAAAAAGGTGAAATTCATTTCCCACTTCTCATTACATAAAATAATTTATTTTTAATTTTTAAGCAATGAACCTACTTGTGAAGATTGAACAATTAATTGAACATACAAACTATTTATCATGACTTAAGCTAATCATATTTCAATCAACACACATCTTATCTAATCCATTAAGTTAGGACATTATGACTACAACAATCACACATATATTTATTCATTAACTGTGCTTATCTCCCACATTAATTAATATGAAAAAATATCAATACATGTAAAATAAATTTAGATCAAATAAAAATAAATAGTATGATAAATCATATTCAAATATACAATCTAATTTCTCCATAATCATGCTTCCTATTTATAAATAATCATTTATTTTACATCTAATAGTTGAAAATTTATATTAAAAATTAAAATTCTTAGTACTTAAAAGGATAACAAAATAATCCATACTATAAATAAATTGATTTTATCCAAAATATTCTCATTCATATCGTATCATGTATAATAATATAATGTTTTAAAATACAATATATGACATTGTATAGTTTTAAAAGCATCGAGTTACTATATACAATTTATCCACCATATTAAAGTTAAACGCTCACAAATATTCTAATTAACAAAAAAGGTGAACATGCAATTTCTCTATCATATTGTAAGTTGGTAATTTTTTTCTTTAAGAAATATTTAACAGTTAATGTATTCCCTATTAAACTTTTACAATTGACTTAAACACAATGATATTCAAAATTAACACAATACTAAGCTATTAACTTATAACTTCTATTACTAAATTATAATTCAAATTTATGATGCAGGAGCATCGGAATTAGCCAGCAATGTGGAGGATTGTCCACATGTTGTGGCTAACTGCAGTGAAACTCATTGACTGTTTGGTCAAATTTGGTTTTACCGAGAAGGATAGACTTCATAAATAGTTTGTTAATGAAATAAATGTGACTGTTTTATTTAAGATATTAGTGATAAGATTTGTTAAAAACAGGTGTAACCAAGAGTGAGAAAATAGGAGATTTTGTTAAGATCTTTAGGGAAATTAGGAGAGTTTGTTAGATATTATTAAGTAATGTGAAAATTGCTACGAGCGAGAGTTAGTGTGTGTGAGGATTTGAGTTTGGAGTGAGATTTCAGATTTGATGAGTGTGACAGTGTGTATTGAATATTTGATTCTGGAATAATTAAGGAAAAGCAAGGTTCTGTTTGTTGTTTCTGTATATTATGAGCGCAATTTTATTCTGCCCAAATCGAATGAGAAATGATGGAACTTGAATATTGATGTCTGCGTAAATGATTTAAGCGGTTTTGATCTGTGTTTGTATTGGAAATCGTATGAATTCTGTAATTGGTTGTAAATCGGGCAATGTCAAATTTGGTAAGTTAGAAAAGCCTTTATACAAAGAAATAGTCTAAAAAGACTTCGCAGACCTTTTAAAGTGGAGTTGAATTACATTGAAATTTAATGTTGGATTGAATCGGGTCCGAAAGTGGTCTCGCGTTGTGTAAATCGAACAATATTAAATCTGCGATTTCCGATTCCAATTTGAATCGCATCGGAATTCTGAAGAGTGAGTAAGGGAGGTGGTGCAGTTGCGATTTTCGATTTCCGATCGGATCGGATCGGAACATTTGGTAATCAATAAACATATGTAAATGTGGCTGGTATTAATCACCGATCGATCGCTTCGGAGGAACTGGTAAGCGATATATATATGTTGTAATATTGTACCGGGCTGCGATTGTGATTATTATTATCACATCGGAACAATGGATTTCATTGTGAAAAGCGTTAAAGCGCTCATATAAAGGGGTTCGATATTTATAAGATTGTTAATGGGGTTCTTTTAATTTTATTAAAGGAATTGGGTTCGATAGAAAATTAAAAGAGATATTTTGGGTTTAATTATTCCTTTGTGGGATTCATGAAAAAGTGAAAAGTCCAGCGCTACTGCTGCGTGCGTCAATTTTTGGTATCGGAGCAAAAAGAGACAGGTGTTTGCAGCAAAGATGCCACCAAGGAGAGGAGTTGGTCGAGGAATTGGTCGAGGGAGACCAGAAGCAAATGCAGTCCTGATAGAAGAAGTGCGAAGACTGCCTGAACGAATGGAAACAATGGAAACAACCCAGAGAAGAGCACCTGATGAGGGAGCTGAAAGTTCTTCAGAAGAATCTGAGGAAGATGTGGAAGCAGAAGAAGAGAATGAAAATGTTAAATTCATGAAGATGCTGGCGAAGGTTGGAAGCAAACCCAAAGTGGAGATTCCTATGTATGAAGGGAGTTTGAATGCCGAGGAGCTCATGGATTGGATCAGATCCATAGATCAGTACTTTGATTATGAAGAGATTGAAGAAAGTAAAAGGGTAAAATTTGCAGTCACTAGATTGAAAGGTCACGCAGCCATTTGGTGGGACGAGTTACAGACATCAAGAACGAGAAAGGGGAAATCTAAGATCAAGCAGTGGGATAAAATGGTAAGCAAACTGAAAGCCAAGTTTTTTCCTAAAGACTATCATTTGAATCTTTTTAAGCAGATGCAAAATCTGAAACAAAAAGGAATGTCTGTTAAAGAATATACTGAAGAATTTTACAGGTTAAGCATCAGAACAGGGCATGTAGAAGATGATTTGGAGAAAGTAGCCAGATATGTTAATGGGCTAAGGTATGAGATCCAAGATGAGATTAGCCTGTTAAGTTTGAAAACTATTGAAAGTACCTATCAAGCAAGTTTGAAAGCAGAGGAGAAAATACTGCGGAAACAAAGTCAAAGAAACAGAGGAAAGAGCTCAGCAAGAGGTAGAGGATCAGCCAGATCTAGAGGAACACAGCATCAGTTTGAAGCAGGAAGTTCAAGCAGCAGATCACCACAGATGGGTGAATCTAGTAGAGGGAGATTCGCGCCTAGAGGAAGAGGGCGAGGAAGAGATGTTAGGTGTTATACCTGTGGAGAATGGGGACATATGTCACGGGACTGTCCTCATAACAAATCAGCAAGCCAGAGGGGTGCAAATGTGGCTGAGGCAGAGCCGGAACCACCTTGACTTGTAGAAAAGGAAGAACCACTGGAGGAAGGTGAATCATTGCTGCTTAGAAGAACTTTACTGAGATCAGAAAAGGAGATTGGAGAACCTGCGCAAAGAAAGAATTTGTTCAGGACTACATGCAAATCAAAGGGTAAGTGCTGTAAGGTTATAATTGATAGCGGGAGTACTGAAAATCTTGTGTCTACAGAGATGGTGGAAAAGCTTGGGTTAACAAGGAAAGCGCATCCTGCACCTTACAAAATATCTTGGCTTCAGAAAGGTCATCAAGTCATCGTGACAGAACAGTGTAATGTGGAAATGCAGATTGGCACATACAGAGATGTGATTTTATGTGACATAATGCCCATGGATGTATGCCACGTGTTATTGGGGAGACCATGGCAATTTGACCGAAAGGCGATTCATGATGGAAGAAGAAATACATACACCATAGAAAAGGATGGAGTTAAACATACGTTGCTGCCAGTGAAGAATGATGCTGATAAAGAGCTGCCTGAAAATAGTATTATGTTGATGAGTGGTAAGGAACTGCTACAAGAGGTGGATAAAAGCGAAGAGATGCATTTCGCTATCGTGGGAAGGCCAAAGGTAATTTTAACCTCCACAAATTTAAATGATTTGCCTGAAGAAATTCAATCTGTGTTAAATAGTTACATGGATATCATTGTGGATGAATTGCCGAATGAATTACCACCGATTAGAAGCATAAGTCACCATATCGAATTAATACTAGGAGCAAGTTTACCTAATAAAGCTGCATATAGATTAACTCCTCAGGAAAACGCAGAAGTTGCAAGACAGGTTCAAGAGCTGATGGACAAGGGGCTGATTCGAGAAAGTCTGAGTCTGTGTGCTATGCCAACGGTGCTTAGTCCGAAAAAGGGAGGAGAGTGGCGCATGTGCACCGATTCCAGAGCTATCAACAAGATAACAGTGAGGTACAGATTTCCTTTGCCCAGGATGGATGATTTAATGGACTGTTTAAGTGGATCCAGGTATTTTACAAAGATAGATTTAAAAATCGGATATCATCAGATCAGAATTCGGGAAGGCGATGAATGGAAGACAGCGTTCAAAACAAATAATGGACTCTATGAGTGGTTAGTGATGCCTTTTGGGCTCACTAATGCGCCCAGCACATTCATGAGATTAATGAATGAGGTCTTGAAGGAGTATACAGGTAAATTTGTTGTTGTTTACCTGGATGACATTCTGGTTTTCAGTAAAAGTAAAGAAGAGCATTTGGAACATTTGAAGTTAGTCTTGAAAACTCTGCAGAAGGAAAAACTACTAATTAATTTAAAGAAATGTAGTTTCATGAAAGAGGAGCTGGTATACTTGGGATTTGTGATTTCCAGAGAAGGATTAAAAATGGATCCAGAGAAGGTACAAGCAATCAGAAACTGACCTACTCCCAGGAGTGTATTCGAGGTAAGAAGTTTCCATGGACTTGCTAGTTTCTACCGAAAATTTATAAAGGGATTTAGTCAAGTTTGTGCACCAATCCTTGAGACAATAAAGGAGGTCAATCAGCCATTTCGATGGACAGAAGCAGCTGATAGGAGTTTTAATTTGCTGAAAAAGAAGATAACAGAAAAGCCTATTCTAGCATTGCCAAATTTCGAGAAAGTCTTTCAGGTGGAAACTGATGCAAGTGGAGAAGCAGTTGGTGCGGTGCTAAGTCAAGAGCAAAGGCCGATAGCATATTTCAGCGAGAAGTTAAATGATGCAAAGAAAAAATATTCTTCTTATGATAAAGAATTTTACACTATTGTGCAGGCATTGAAAAAGTGGAGACATTACTTGTTGCCGAAGGAGTTCATCTTATATTCAGACAACCACGCTTTGCAGTTTATTAATAATCAGCCAAAACTAAATCAGAAGCATGCCAAGTGGGTGGAATTTCTGCAAAGTTTCACTTTTGTAATAAAGCATAAAAGTGGTAAGTCTAATAAAGTGGCGGATGCATTAAGCAGGGTAAGTTATCTTTTGCAAGAATTTAAAGTGGGTGTTGTAGGTTTTGATGAAATGATAGAAATGTACCAGGATGATGAGGATTTTAAAGACATCTACACAACAGTGCAAAATCCGGTGAGCCATAACAGAAGTCAATGGATGGATTACTTTATTCAAGGAGGCCTGTTATTTAAAAGCAACAAATTATGTATTCCTAAATGTTCCATGAGAGAGAACATCATTAAAGAGAAACACAGTGGAGGATTGTCTGGTCATTTTGGACAAGATAAAACTTTCGCTCAGGTGAAGGCTTTTTATTATTGGCCTAAAATGCAAACTGATGTTAAAAAGTTTGTTGAGAAATGTAGGGTATGTCAGTATGCCAAAGGAAGGAGTCAAAATACTGGTCTATATCATCCATTGCCCATACCAGATCGACCATGGGATGCAGTGAGTATGGATTTTGTTCTGGGTTTACCAAAAACTCAGAGAGGAAACGATTCTATTTATGTTGTTGTAGACAGATTTTCTAAAATGGCTCATTTTATTGCTTGTAAGAAGACTAATGATGCAACACACATAGAAAATTTATTCTTTTCAGAGATTGTAAGATTGCATGGTTTACCTGTAAGCATTGTATCAGATCGGGATACTAAATTTGTAGGGCATTTTTGGAGGACACTTTGGAAGAAACTGGGAACTAAACTCAGTTTTAGTTCAGCATACCATCCTCAGACAGATGGACAAACTAAATCAGTAAACAGGAGCTTGGGGAATATATTAAGAAGTTTGGTACATTAGAATCCCAAACAGTGGGATTTGGCATTAGCTCAAGCTGAATTTGCTTACAATGACACACCAAACCGAAGCACTGGAATGAGTCCATTTCAGATTGTCTTTGGAATGCATCCGAGAGGAGTATATGAGTTAAGAGACTTGGGGAAACAAGAAGTCAGAAGCGCAAGTGCTGAAGATTTTGCTGAACAAATGCAGAAGCTACAGGAAGAAGTTAAAGATAAATTGCAGGAAAGCAACAAGAGATACAAGCAGAGAGCAGATCTGAAAAGAAGAGAAAAATAATTTCAAGTAGGAGATTTGGTCATGGCATATTTGAGGAAACAGAGATTTCCTACAAAGACTTATAATAAACTGAAAATGAAGAAAATAGGACCTTGTAAAATTAAAAGGAAATTTTCAGCCAATGCATATGAAATTGAGTTGCCGGAAGGAATTGGAATATCCCCCATTTTTAATGTTGCAGATTTATATCCATTCAAAGAAGCAGAGACCGAGTTGCAAACTGAAGTTACAGGTGATGAAGTTCAAACTATGGACTGGGAGGAACAGGTACCAAAAGCATCTAAGAAGGAAGTGGAAGATATCTTGGATCAAAGGATATCCAAAAAGACTCGAGGGCAGACATATTTCCAGTATCTTGTCAAGTGGAAGGAGCAACCACTGGAAGATTCCAGTTGGTTGACAGCAGCTGAATTGTAGAGATACGGAATAAATCCTGAAAGTTTAAAGAACAAATCTTTTCTTCCCTGGGAGTCTGATGCAGGAGCATCGGAATTAGCCAGCAATGTGGAGGATTGTCCACATGTTGTGGCTAACCGCAGTGAAACTCATTGACTGTTTGGTCAAATTCGGTTTTACCAAGAAGGATAGACTTCATAAATAGTTTGTTAATGAAATAAATGTGACTGTTTTATTTAAGATATTAGTGATAAGATTTGTTAAAAACAGGTGTAACCAAGAGTGAGAAAATAGGAGCTTTTGTTAAGATCTTTAGGGAAATTAGGAGAGTTTGTTAGATATTATTAAGTAATGTGAAAATCGCTATGAGCGAGAGTTAGTGTGTGTGAGGATTTGAGTTTGGAGTGAGATTTCAGATTTGATGAGTGTGACAGTGTGTATTGAATATTTGATTCTGGAATCATTAAGGAAAAGCGAGGTTCTGTTTGTTGTTTTTGTATATTATGAGCGCAATTTTATTCTGCCCAAATCGAATGAGAAATGATGGAACTTGAATATTCATGTCTACGTAAATGATTTAAGCAGTTTTGATCTGTGTTTATATTGGAAATCGTATGAATTCTGTAATTGGTTGTAAATCGGGCGATGTCAAATTTGGTAAGTTAGAAAAGCCTTTATACAAAGAAATAGTCTAAAAAGACTTCGCAGACCTTTTAAAGTGGAGTTGAATTACATTGCAATTTAATGTTGGATTGAATCAGGTCCGAAAGTGGTCTCGCGTTGTGCAAATCGAACAATATTAAATCTGCGATTTCCGATTCTGATTTGAATCGCATCGGAATTCTGAAGAGTGAGTAAGGGAGGTGGTGCAGTTGCGATTTTCGATTTCCGATCGGATCGGATCGGAACATTTGGTAGTCAATAAACATATGTAAATGTGGCTGGTATTAATCGCCGATCGATCGCTTCGGAGGAAATGGTAAGCGATATATATATGTTGTAATATTGTATCGGGCTGCGATTGCGATTATTATTATCGCATCGGAACAATGGATTTCATTGTGAAAAGCGTTAAAGCGCTCATATAAAGGGTTCGATATTTATAAGATTGTTAATGGGTTTCTTTTAATTTTATTAAAGGAATTGGGTTCGATAGAAAATTAAAAGAGATATTTTGGGTTTAATTATTCCTTTGTGGGTTTCATGAAAAAGTGAAA